>PVIU01003290.1:0-19946 GCA_004026605.1 Ondatra zibethicus
TTGGGTACTTCTAGGTGCTTTCTTGGTTTCTGCTTTAATCACAGCAGTACCAGATGAACGGGGATAGTCAGCATCCATGGAACAGGGTTGCGTTGGTCAAGGAGGTGGGTGGGCACCGTAAACAGGTGAAGTGGTGCAGGGTGCGGCTGTCTCTGTCAAGAAGCATCTTTCAAACTTCCCCGAATGAAGCTGCACTCTGACCTTTCCAATCCCACCAAGCATTGCTGGCTGGAGAGCGCCACCTACCGTACACCCCCCGCTACTCTCTGTACAAGAAACCTTTGTCAGCACAAGCAGCCTGACTGCCCAGTGCCAACTCTAATATTTCTAATTACCAACTGGACAAGTGTGTCTTGGACTGTGGGATCAAAGAAGAGGAAGAAAAGCAGTCTCCGAACATGGTACAGGGGGCTAGACAGAAGAAGGTTTTACTCCCTTCACTCCAGACACCTGCTCCTAAGGATGCCTCAGGACTGGGCTCAAGGGCAGAAGCGGCCAGCACGAGCGTTTCTTTACCCCGGAGAGTGGGTAAAGGGCGATCAGGGGAAAGGCAGGGCAAAGAAACAACACAGAGCAAAGGGAAAGAACTGTGGACACAGTAGCTAAGAAAGTGATACATTGAGTCCTACTTTATCTTCACCCCATCCTCCTTTGGATACATTCCTTACTAATCGCTTAGGTGGGAATCCACATGGAGTGTGTCCAATCTGATCAGCATGCCTGTCCTTCATTCTTAAGATTTAGCCCTGAACGTTGTGGTTCACTTCAGGGCCCATATCTGTCTGGTGTCTGTATTACAGCTGTCATGCAGTAGTTTGTGTCGGTGTTGGATTTGCGACACTCACGGGTTCCCAGCCCTGGAATGCTCCCCTGCTCCCACAACTTCACCCTTCAGAGTCAAGGAACATATCAGGACTCAACAGGAAGATGTTCCTTCTCACCTAAAAACAACAACAAACAAACAGAAACAAAAACCACCTAGAGAGTGAAGTCTGGCCCTCACAAGGATCCATGGAAGGACATGACACTTATTGAAGATGTTAAGGAAGATAGCCATCACAGGTTTAGCTCACCAATATACCTTAAAAGATGGAGCTAGGAGAAGCCAAAGAATTACCCAAGATCATACAGCAAGTAACAGGTAGGATGTGAGCCCGTGGCCCTCAGAGACCTGTATCTTTCCCTATATCATGCTGCACCAGATCTCTGAGACTCTGCCAGATTGGATCCTCCATGACAAATGCTTCTACTTACAGAAGTTGGCAGAACCACCATGCTTCCAGAAATACCATGTTAACATATTTGCTTTTAATAAGCATATATACTTGAATTGCACACAGTAAATGTCCCCTTGTAGCTACTAAGTGAATGCTACAGAAATATTGGAAGACCATTTGGAGACCACTTTCCAAATGTCCTGAGGCCATCTGGGAAGGTGTCTTAATCTTCTTGAAGCAGAGAGTCATTTTTTTCTTACACAAAGCACACCAAGACAGCAGAATCCCAAGAAGTTCTGAACAGCCAGTTCTTGGGAGGACAGTACTGACTTGCAGTGGGTTTTTTCTCCTGTGATATAAATTTTCCCAGTGTGCCAAATTTAAGCTGTCAACTGAACACAGAATTGGGAAACACTGCACATCCATCAGTGCCTCTCGGCCACATGATCTGGCTCCAGCGTACCACAGTTCCAGGATCTGTGTGACATCATGGTGCCTCCAGGAATAGAGCCGGAAGCAAGCCATGGGCCTGTAGGGTGAGGCTGAGAATGCGAGCTCTCGATTGGGTTTTTATGTCAGTTTGTATTTTACTGACTTCAGTCCTGGGTTCAATTACTTACTGTTGACTTTCCTATAGTAAAAGGTGCTTCTCTCTGCCTGAGAGCCGCCAGCTGTACCCTCTTACCTTTAGCCTTGAAGGAAATATTAGCTCTTTCCAGGTCCATGGGAAGCTGTCGACCACAGCTGGAGACTTGGCTCTTCTGCCTCTCGGCTCTGCGTTCACATCCTGACTACATCATCATCCTCCTGGGATGACTGTGCTGCTGATTTGACAGCCTCCTACACTGCATGGGCTAAGGCTTCATGAAATATTATTCTTCCATTAAAATCTCTGTGTGTCTCTCTCTTCCTGCCAGTGTTTTGTCTTTTTTATTTTGTCCCCTTTTGCCTTTCTATTACTCTCTATATGTATGTATTTGTATGAATGTGTACATTTAAATATATGCTGGAAGGTTCTGTACATGCTACTGGGGAAGAAAAGCCTTCATCACTCTCTCTCACCCTGCTACAATCGTGCCTGGCCTGGCAACACACAACTGCAGTACAACAAGGACACGAGCATCAGAGGAGTAACTGAGCGCTTTCTGATTGGGTTGGAGGCCTGCTCCACAAGATGAAATGCATTCCTGGTATCACTACTGGACTAAGAACCTGTGGTTACAAATCTCAAGGCCCTAAGGGAGAACTTATTACTATTACACTGACTGATATATACATATACAGTATAAGTAATACATATATGCACACATACATAAACATTTTCCAAATTAGATGCTTCATTGTGTCAAATAACATATATATGTAACAGCAACTAATTTTTTTTAAAAAGGCCATCAATTTGAAAAAGAGGGGGTCTAGAGGGAGGAAAGGGAAGGGGGAAATGGTATAATTATATTCTCAAAATATAAAAAATAGTTAAAAATAAAAGAAACTGATGCCTAATTGGGGGTTAACAAAAAAAAAAGATGTGAACTCCAGAGGCCAGAGAGAGGGTTAAGTGACTAAGAGCACTTGCTGCTCTCGCAGAGGACTTGTGTTCGGGCGCCAGGACCCTCTTTGGGGCTCACGACCATTTGGAACTGCAGTTTCAGAGAATGGGATGCAGTCTTCTGACTCCTTCAGACACCAGACATGCAGACAAAAAAATCCATCCATATAAAATAAGATGAGTAAATCCAAATAAGTCTGTTGAAATAAAGAAAAAAAAGTGTGTGGTCTCTGCAGTCAGAGTGCGCACAGGTTTTAGAAGCTCAGTTTTTCCAGTACCAACCAGGACACCTGGGAAAATGACTTACATCGCCCGTGTCTCTAGGCACTCGTGTAAAGGGGAGGAACAGCACATGTTGTAAGGCACTGACACATGGACAGTATGGATGCAGGTTACTGGACTGGAGAGATGGTCCACCCAGTAAAATGCCTGTCTTGCAAACATGATGACCCAAGTCCCATTCCCAAAACCTGCATTTTAAAAAATAGTCAGACATGGTGGGACATTTGCAACTCCAGTGTGGAGGGACAGAGACGGGTGGATCCCTGGGGGTTGCTAGCTACACAGCCTAGCCTGCTCAGTGAATTCTAGACCAATGAGAGACCCTCTCTCAAAAGGAGTGCCTCAGGAACAATACCCTGATGTGGGATTCTCCTCTGTATGCTGTGAATATCATCGGTTAATGGATAAAGAAACTGCTTTGGCTTATAGGAAGGCAGAACTTAGCTAGGCGGGGAAAACTAAACTGAATGCTGGGAGAAAGAAGGCAGAGTCAGAGAGAAGATATAGCCCCACTGGAGACAGACACAGAACTTTATCTGGTAAGCCACAGCCTTGTGGCTATACACAGATTAATAGAAATGGGTTAATTTAAGATATGAGTTAGCCAGAAATATGCTTAAGCTATTGGCCAAACAGTATTGCAAATAATATGGTTTCTGTGTGATTATTTCAGGGCTGAGCAGCCAGAAACAAACAAGTGGCCTCCTACAACAATACCCAAGTTTGACATTTGGCATTCACATGCATGAGAATTCATGTGTACAAACACACATGCATGCACACAGACATATACACTCTAAATAAATAACAAATACAGGTTGTCTGTCATCCCGTGGTTAGTAGTATGAGATCCTACTAAAGTCATGTCCCCAATGTCTCTTGTAAAGTGCAGGGAAAGTGGGAAAGATGATTGCCGAATGCTCAGGCAAGCGAGTGGTTGTGACAGGCGTTCAGTCACCTGGAGAATACTTACCCATTCATTGTAGAGGTCAGCCACCCTACAGACAACTTCTCTGTCACCTCCCTCACTGCACAGACAGACATGGTGGCTCTGCAGGGTTATTCAGACAGGACAATCCCACTCTCCACACAAAGCAGACATCAGGCTACACCCAGGGCACAGCTTCATTTGACATAAAGTGGGAATGAAGCATTTTGCTGGTACATCCTTCAAGGTGCCACCTCTGCTGTGTTTTGTTGTTCTTTTTTATGAAATGGGGTTTCACTATGCAGTTCTGGCTGGCCTGGAGCTCACAGAGATTCCCCTGCCTCTGTCTCCAGAGTCCTGGCATGGAAAGTAAATGCCACCATGCCTGGCATTTCTGTTCTTGGTCACAAAGGAATCCAAGTCACCCTGCTCAGAAAAATGTGGCTTCTTATTCTGGGAGCACTGAGACATGGAGTCCTATTCAAAGAGAAAGAAAAGCAATGAAACAATTGGATACATGACAGAATTCATGTTTCTCTCATTTCCACCTCTACTTTTTGAAATTGCATGTGATTATCTTTTCACTTCTGTCTGCTTCCCAATAAATTACTTTTAAGATGTTATTACCTCAAGCTTAGAATAGTATATCAGCTGTCAAAAATATTGTCTAGATTTCAGTTTTGTTCATCAGTGTTTTTTATTTTTTAAATTATTTTTATTTGCTGTAGTGTGACTGTGTATACATGTGTGTGTGTGCCCCCATGTCTGTGTTTGTGCACAAATACCTGTGTGTGCAGATGTGTGTATGTGTGTGTGTCCATGTGTGTGTAGATCAGAGTACAAGTAGTAGTAATCCGTTCTTTCTTTCAACCATGTTGGACCCAGGAATTGAATTCAGGTCATCAGACTTAGCAGCAAGTTCTTCTTCCCTTTAAGCCATCTCTCCAGCCCTGTTCATCGGGATTTTTAATCTTCTGGTATGGGGGGGGGCTAGTACCGCACATACAAGAACCCTGTAGGAAACAATTGTATGTGACCCCTGACCTCACAACACTGTCACTGCATCAAGGCAGAGAAGCAGCAAGGATGTCTACAAGAAACAAACATGGTCATTTTGGACTGCTGTCATTCTGATGCAGGAAACAAAGAGGATATGACAGAAAAGAAAGACAGGGTGTCTAACTGAAGTCTGGTCAGTGCTTTGTGGGGTGGGGGGGGAACTGAAAAGCAGGAAGAGGCATAGAAGAGAACTATGGGATGCAGGAGCTTAAGAGCAGCTAGCAATGCCCTCCTTCAGCACTCAACCACATTTTTCTTCCCCAAACTTCCTTTAAGAGTCTGCCTTCTTCCTTCCTTCCTTCCTTCCTTCCTTCCTTCCTTCCTTCCTTCCTTCCTTCCTTCCTTCCACCTACCCTCCCTCCTTCCCTGCCTGCCTTCCTTCCTTTCTTCCACCTACCCTCCCTCCTTCCCTGCCTGCCTTCCTTCCTTTCTTCCACCTACCCTCCCTCCTTCCCTCCTCCCTGCCTGCCTTCCTTCCTCCTTCTTTCCTTCCTTCCTTCTTCTTTCCTTCCTTCCTCCTTCTTTCCTTCCTTCCTCCTTCTTTCCTTCCTTCCTCCTCCCTTCCTTCCTCCTTCTTTCCTTCCTTCCTCCTCCCTTCCTTCCTCTTTCTTTCCTTCCTTCCTCCTCCCTTCCTTCCTCTTTCTTTCCTTCCTTCCTCCTTTCTTTCCTTCCTTTCTCCTCCTCTTTCCTTCCTTCCTTCCTCCCCCCCTTCCTCCTTCCTTCTTCCTTCCTTCCTCCTTCCTTCCACCTTTTTTCCTTCCTTCCACCTTCTTCCCTTCCTTCCTCCTTCCTTTCTTCCTTTGTTCCTCCTTCCTTCTTTCCTTCCTTCCTCCTTCTTTCCTTCCTTCTTTCCTCCCTCCTTCCTTCCTTCCATCTTTTTTCCTTCCTTCTACCTTCTTCCCTTTCTTTCTTCCTTCGTTCCTCCTTCCTTCTTTCCTTCCTTCCTCCTTCTTTCCATCTTTTCTTCCTCCCTCCCTCCCTTCCTCCTTTTTCCCTCCTTCCCTCCCTCCCTTCCTTCCTCCTTCTTTCCTTTCTCCATCCCTCCCTCCCTCCTTCTTTCCTTCCTTCCTTAAGTAGGCACTGGCTCAGTTCTGGTTCCTTGCATGACTTTTGCAGCTCTGCTCACTCTCCACCAGACAAAGCCTCAGAATCATCGCCTAGCCAGTAGCACACTGGCCACCTCCTTCTACAGTTTCTTGCATTTTTACTCACCCCATTTTGCTCACTTTTTCCTGCCACAGCCTCACCATACAGACAAACCCATGCATTATTCAGGAGGTAATTATAACATATTCTTAGTTCATACTTTCTTTACAGTCTGTACCATCCTACACCTCTCAAGGCCAGTAGCATTGCTGATCAGTTGACCTGCCTAGTGACGCCTCTAATACGTACTCCATAATCCATGCCTGGTTCTCCAATGCACTTTAAGTAATCTGGCCAGTGAGTTTCTAAGGTGCTAGAGTGCAGTGCTCAGCACTAGTGTCTCATCCAATCATGCAGCAGAAAGAGTGATGCTGACCCTTGTAGACATTCTCCCTTGGTTCTCCAGTTCTCCAGGAGTTGAACTATACACCATTACCCCTAGGATCCTACCTCAGGAGGGCGCTCTGGGTTTACTTCATACCCCATATTCTTCAGCCTTACAACCTAAGAGACAGGGGAACAGGCAGAAGTGCTGAGTCCCGGTGAGGGGGAAGCACAAGGAACTTTTCTTCACTTCCAGAGATTCCTTACCAAAAAGTTGGGCCAGCCACACTACGGGAATTTTTGAACCCCTGTGCTTTTTGTTTGTTTGGTTTTTGTTGTTGGTCTGTTTGTTGTTTGCTCTAGTTTGGTTTAGTTTGGTGTTTTGAGACAGGGTTTCTCTGTGTAACAGTCCTGGCTGTTCTGGAACTCACTCTGCAGACCACATTGGTATCAAACTCACAGAGATTAGCCTGCCTCTGCCTCCAGAGTGCTGGGATTAAAGGCATGTGACACCACCCAGTCCTGAACCCCTGATTTAATTCATATGAAACAAGGGATTAATAGATATAGGGAGCTAAACGCAGATAGAAAATATTAAGATCATAAATGTTAGAGATGGAAGGAACTTAGCTCACCTCTGTGTCCCATGCAATCTTGACTATATCCCCCCACACCATGAAGTTAGTTCCTCCTGTATAATGAAGAGAATATTTACCTAAAGGTATCTGTGTGAAGAAGTAGTGACAGGCATGTATAAAGATCTTATGTAAATGCCAGGATAAGTCATCATGGCAGTGGCTCATATTCACAAGGCCTAGCAGAAAGCTGGAGAAGAGAACAGACTGGATGGCTCTCATCTGGTCACTACCTGATCCAGTCACAGGTGTCAGTAATGCACAGGCATCCACTTGTAAGACCCAGGTCTCAGGATTCTTCATTTGCCAATGTAGTTCACTCAGATAGCTAGCTGCTGCTTCTTTCTGCCCACACCATCTCTGGCTTTGGGAACTCTGCTCCCTATTTCTATCTCTGAACTCTTTTGCTCTAATGACCCTGAAGGACACTGTAGACCCTGATCTGTTCTTGTGATTCAGACCCTTACGGTCTGGGTTTACACACACCCCAATGTGAGTAGATTGTCTTGCTGTGGAAGCACATTCTGCTCCTTTAGCCAATAGCCTTTAAGATACCAGCCCACTTGGGCATGGTCTCTTATACTGTAAATGCAGCCGTAAAGCCTTGCTGGCTCTCTTGCTTCTGGAACTCTTTTCCGGCTGCAGGATTCGGTTGCTGTTCCCTGTCTGTGAGTCTACCCCTAAATAAATCTCAATTCTGAGCTAGTGTGGAATTATTTCGTGACTTCTGCCATCATTGTCTCTCCTCCCCATCCTGCCCAGGAAAGATCTTCACACCCACTGAGAGAGAAAGAGAGTTGTCCACAGTTGTCTGAACGGAGCACTACTAACAAAAACAAGAGCATTCATCACCTACTTCAAACAAGTATCAGAAAGGTTTGTGTTCATACTCTCACTAGTTACTTTAAAAAGTAAAGTGTTCCATATTTTAACATCATGCAATTGCTACCCACTCTTAGAAGCTCATGGTCACTTTTGCTATTTCTTTGACACAACCCATAATATACAATGACAAATCCCAAGCCTCTTACAATGTATAACCACACACAAATGAAAAACAAAAACAAAATCAGACAAAAACAAAACAAGCCAAACAAAACAAAAAACAAAAGGTGAACTTGCCAAAATCTGTCCTTGGCTTTTCTTTATGCACTGTCTCCTGTGTACCTTTTCTGGGATCTGTTGTCTCCTGACTACTTAGGTTCAGCTACTTGTTAGTGATTTCCCCTCAGGTATGGACTGACATTGCCTTGAGGTATTTAAGTAAGGAATTAAAACATTTGAGGTTTAAAATACAGCACCCCCAGCATCTCCAGAAGCTTATACCTTTATAAAAGACCAAAAGAAATTACACTATCAGGGTTAGATAACAGACATCAAAGGTTGAAAATTATCTCTGTTCCTGATTACATCAGTTGTCAAGTGGTTTTATCCATCTTCCACAAAGGCTAAAACCCAGATATAGCAGACAGAGAACAACAGGAGGTGCTGAGTGTGAGATACGCAGCTCTGTGGTTAGAAGTGCTCCTGTCTTCCTGCTGCAAAAGATGGGTTTTAGAACAAACACAACTAGCCGTGAAAAGCTCTCTGGGTTTGGATTCCTCCAGGCAGCGGTGCTTCCGAGAAAAGTCACAGCTTTCCCTCAGACCAAACCTCAGAGAACTGCGTTCTCTGCAAAACCCAAGCTGGCCAAGGATTCTGGAAGAATATTAGTCAAACAATGAAACTACCAGCAGAGAAAAGGCAGAAATGTCCATCTAAGCAGGAGTGTGGCTTGGAGCCTGCACAGGACAGTTTGGTCCAGTCTTCTCTGGACTGTTTCCAGAGAACTGGGGAGCTTACATTCCATGAGCAGGTGTCTTACCTATCTCATGGTCAGAAGACTCACCCACTCATCTTTCCATGAGAAGACAGAGGCTGTGAAGGAAAACCAAAGCCGCCAGGGAAAAGGGTACTGAAACTCAGTAAAGCTTATCTGAGATTTCACAGAGTCAAGAAGGGTGGAAGCCGAGGCGGTTGGTGAGCATGGCTTCAAGACTAGATATGACTGCAGACAGGTGAGCAGGGGACAGTGGAAGAAACTGAGTCGCCCCTGAAAGCACAGCAGGGAGCCATGGAGGCAGGGGTATCTGAAGGAACCAGCGAAATGGTTTCTGATACATTCATTCCTTATTATTACTGAAGGTCAAAGATTCTCACAGGGACAGAAACACTGACGTTGTGACAGTTAGTGTCATTGCTGGAAAGCCCAGAACTCCCAAAGAGCCAGGCAGGAGCACAAACTCTACAAAGTGTTGTAGATGCCAAGGGTCCGCTGTCTTCTTCTCTTGGGCTTCTTGTCCTGCTCTGCTTCGATTCTGAGAAACCAACGGAACTAAACGAATGCAAGTGTGCATTTATTTTGTTAAAGGGTGCCAGGCTTTGCCAACTGCCTCACTTCAGCTTCTGAGCCAGCATAAAGTGCTGTCTCATTTAGCCATGGTTGAAGATACCGGGTAGAGTCAAGTGAACAGCTAGCAGGGAGCTTGGAAACCCTCCAGGGAGGTAGCTGAAGGAGTTGGTCACCAGCGCGGTAAATGAAGAGGAACTGTGCTAGCCTCTGGCTTCTTCAGATCTACCGTCACCTCTGCTTTCACTTAGCATCCAATGTCCAGTGCTTGTCTTGGGCCAAAGGAACAGAAACCAAACATCCATCTTTTTCATCTTGTCTCCACCAAGAATGTATGACTCAGCTTCAATCATCTGCCCTCGAAAGTAATTTAAAATGCATCTATATCACACCGAGGTCCTTACCATGTACAATCAGTGCCTGTTCATTAAAACCAAAGACAATAGACTGGCAGAGCCTAGACGATGAGAGACCACATGGGGCAGAGGTGTCCCACAAGCAGATATGGTTTTTCTCCAAGTTGTTAATAGGAGAGGGATATAGATTTCTGTCTTATTTAATGCACACAAAAAAGTAACCAAATAAAATATTTGAGAGTTGAAAAGTTGAATTATTAGTAAAATAAAAGTCTGAAACTTATGGAAACAACTTCCTTTTCTGACTGAACAAGGTAGATATTCCTCACAGCTATTCAAGTGCCAGGGTCGTTTCTAAATCAGTCTTTTCACAAAAAGGAACAAAGATTGGGAATGATCGGCCTTGGTGTGAAGCTACTTAGGAGAAGAACGTCTCTTTTCCTGCTCTTGGGAATTTGTATTAGTTGCTCATTACAGTGTCTGCCATGCACATAGCACCATCTAAGGGCTACAAAGATGTAGTAAGTCCTGGCCCCCACTCCCTTTGAGTATGTGTGGAGGTTACTGTCCATCAGAAGATGATATCCACTGTGTGAGGAAAGGCAGGCTCGCAAACATTTCCTCCCAGATCACCACTGTATAAGGAGAGTCGGGCCGGCAAACACCGCCTTCTGGTTATGCACATTCTTTCCTTCTGTCTTCAATGAGGACTCTAGGACCTAAGACAGTCATGCAACTGCCTCAAATTAAATAACTCCTCTGAAGCAGAGACCAGATTTGAACCCAATGGTGCCTAAATCTGAGACCTTGGCTTGGTGTGGGAGGTCCTTTTGTCTCTGTGTTGATTTTATTGGTTAATGAATAAAGAAAACTGGCTTGGCCTATTGCATGGGAGGAGGAAAGTGGAGTCAGAGAGGAGCCATGGCTCTGCCACCTGAGACAGATGCTGGGAACTTTAGCTGGTAAACTACACCCATATTCCCAAATATTGTTTATAAATGTTTCCTTACATTTAAATGTTTCCTTACATTTAAAGGGGGATATGCTATAGAGATTGCATTGGTATGGATCTTGGTTTACTGATATAAATTTAAGGTCAATTTTGTATATGTATATTTCTGCTCTTGATTAAGGTATTGTAATTGTGCAGTTCATTTATACATATAATGTATAATTAAGAAATATAAGTTAATAGATAATCATCAAGCTTGGAGTCATGTTAGTTAGATTTTTCTAGATGAACAGATATGTGTTTCAGATGGAGAGGCATTCTTCAAACCTTTCAAAGACTACAGAATATGGCATTTAAAATTTTTAAAAATGTAGGACTTTTCATGACAATGAGACACGTCTGCTCTGGCAGCACCAGCTACTTCAAGAGGAAGATGGGCATTGAAGAGGCTCCTTATGGAGCTGGTTAGCCATTTGGATAAGAAACTGCTCTTGCCTGGACTGCTTAACTGGACATGCAGGACCCGTAGAGAAATGACTAACCTTCCTAAAGGTGAGACCGTCCTTCAGGGTTCCTGCTTCATGAAAGAGTCTGCCAGACATTCTGCAGGACACAGAAAAAAATTACTGACAAACTGCCAATATAGGCAGAACTATCTTTAAAATTTCCTGCTTTGTGGAAAAGTCTGCTGAATACTATGGGCCTGTGGGCTGAAGATGGATGCCCCAACAGTACAGAAGAACTTTGGGTGACTGTCTAGGCAGCAAGAAGTTCCTGTCAATACTAGAGTTTTGAAAGTTGTTTACAATGTACTTCCTGTTTACTTAGGTAATATTATATCCTTCTGGAGCCTTTGATGGAGTTAAAAAATAGATAAAAGGTAAATATAGTTTTTGTTTATTATGATAAAAGGTAAAGTAGATATAAATATTATAACTGCAATTCTTGCTTGATATCTGTTTTAAGTAATTTTACTATGTTAAAGCCTTCCTTTTTGTTTAAACAGAAAAGGGAAAATTATGTGGGAGGTCCTTCTGTCTGTGTGTTGCTTTTACTGGTTAATGAATAAAGAATTGGCTTGGCCTATAACATGGGAGAAAGAAGGTGGAGTCAGAGAGAAGCCATGGAGCTGCCAAAGATAGATGCTGGGAACTTTAGCCGGTAAGCCACAGCCATGTGGCGATGCACAGATTAATAGAAATGGGTTAAATTAATATAAGTTACCCAATAAGAAGCTAGAGCTATTGGGCCAAGCAGTGATTTAATTAATACAGTTTCTGTGTGATTATTTTGGGGCTAAGCTAGCCAGGCAGCTGGGAACCAATGAGTGGGCCCTCCCAATACATTGGCTCTCACCTCCATCCATGGCTATGACACACTGAAACGTTCCCTTGACCCTCAGAAGAAAATGGGAGATACTTTAGCTAAATGTGAAAAAAAATTTCTGACTACTTTTCCATAGGAGTCCACATAGTTGCACTACCCTAGGTAGCTGTGAAATGAGAAGGTATTGAGGAGGTCTCCTTTGGAGGAGGCCTGTCTAATTCAGAGTAAGAAATGAGACTAGTGTATCTTGGGATTTCTCCCACATCATGACTCTAAGGAACAAGGATAGCAACAAAAGCAGCATTCCCGCCGTTTTCCCTGACGTTCAGATGAGCAGAAACTGACAGACTGCAAATAAGGAAGGCTAGTCCTAGAGAAACTCCATATGAACTATAAAGGACTGAGGGATGGCCATGTTTTCAGGCTAGGGTTGAAGTTTAGGCAAAGGTCTGTATTTGTGTCCAGGGACTAAGTCGGTGTGCGTGGGAAGCAGCCACTCCAGACGACTGAAAATGGGGTAATGTCAAAGGACGCATGGAGTGATTGGCACCCTAAAAGGAAAACAGATGTCTCCGCCAAAGAAAGACTTTAGAGTAACTTGCCTGCTGACCTCCTCAGGCCCCTTTAACTGGGTCTCAAAGGCAATCACACTGGGGAGCTATTTAGGCTTCAATGCCTTCACTGTGTCCCCAGAAAGAAACAGAGCACTAGTAAAAAGGCAGCAGGCTCTTAAGTGCACACACACACCAAATAAATGGAAAATAAACTTTAAAATATTTTGCTGACAGTACAACATGACCAAGGCTCTCACTAATCTTTTGTCTTAATCAGACAGGGGCTATCTCCACAAAGGCAGAGTCTGATCCTGAGACTATTACAAAATCAGTCATGGTGGATATCAGTGCTAGCTGCTCACTGCTCTAGGCTCACTTTCCCTGGGCAATGTTCCCTCCTAGCTTTAGCATGAATCTATGTCCTATTGCTTCTTACTTCCTATATGGGGCACTAGGTTGTGATAGGAACAGAAATATCTGGGGTTTGAGAGGTTTCATCTAACAGGGAGTCCAGTCCATGGTACCTGTGGAACTGGATAGCAAAGTGTGGCCTAATACAAAATCATAAACTTTCTCTAAAAATTATGAGATTTTAAACACAACTGCATGTTTCAAGCATGAGCTTTATAGTTGACAATGTTGTATTGCTATGCCATGCAAAATAAACACATGCATGATCTCCCAACCAGTGGATTGTGGATTGAACACCCACATATTTAACAGATGCTCAAAACAATTATTTGTCCAATGCATCTGAGAGAAGCAATAACACTGAAGACCCTTGCTAGACTTAGAAATGAAATGACACCATATGAACGTAGCAGCTCATGTACGGACAGGCGTCACCCTCGCCCTTGGCTGAGAGGCAGAATTCAGTCATCTGCAGCTTCCCTTTATTTAATGAGGAAGTGGCATAAGCGTTAAAGGGGTTGTTAGCTTTCATGATGGCCAGACTTACTAAATCACTAACTCACTTCCCAACTATCAGATCTAGGAGCTGACTCAGGTGGATAAATGAATGAGAGCCCTAGACACTAAGGAAGTTTGTTGTTCATCACCCCACACTGGAAAAGTAACAACAAAGCAGTTGTTTCAGAGCAGAAAGAATGGCCGTCTGTCTCCTCTTTGTCAGGGAAGGGTTACAGAAAATATGGGAACTGTCTTCAGCTTAGGCTATTTAAAGACATCTTGACTTTAAAAATTCTTTACTGCCTTTTCTTAATGGCTTTTCTCCCCTCTGTCCCTCAGGTCACAGAAGTTCCCCAGCTGAAAATGCAGATGTCCAATGGGAATGGTCTATGGGAACAGCAGTAAACCCCAGAGGAACCGAGGCGTGGTGAGGAGGCTGGCCTTGGGCCCCTCATGCTGAGTGCTAGAAAGCCAGGGAGAACACTGGAGCATGCAAGTGATAGACTGGAGGGTGGCCAGGGCCAAGGGAGGACATAACAAAGGGAAATTTAGCAACAAGAAAGGGCTCAAGCTGAAGCTGATCCAAGAGAGAACTGGAGGCTGGTCGAGGCCCCAAGGGTAGTGGTCTCCTCTCGTCCTCTCTTCATGGACACCAGCTCCCTCCCCAGCCACCTGAAACAAACCCTTCAAAATCGCGACTAAGTCTTGTGTATACAGTGGAGGCTCGTTGTGCACAAATGTAACGTATTCTGACTTTCGAAACTAGGCTTGCCACTCCACATGTAAGTACATTTAAGCAAATTTAAAAATATAAATCACGTATGTGTCGACACATTCATGTGTGTATATGCACGTGTGTGGGAGCCAGAGGTTGACATTGGGTGTCTTTTCAAACACTCTCCTTGGTTTCTGAGACAGTATCTCTCACTAACCTGAAGCTCACCCATTTGGCTAAATTGGCTGCAAAAGCCTCAAGGAATCTCACATTTCCACCTCCTAAGCTTTGAGGTTGCTGGTGTGCACCACCACACCTAGGCTTTCTTTACATGGGTGCTAACAACCAAACTCCGCATTGCAGACTGAGCCATCTCCCCAGATCCTTAAGCAAAATTTTGTCTCAATTGATTTTTCACCTAGTTTCAAATTTTGAACATACCCAGTTGCAAAAGTCACCTCCATATACAACAGTATGTACATTTTCTGGATAGAATATTTATTGTTTTGAAATGCTCTCTAACTATATTGGAAGTAGTGGGGAAAATGTCTAGGGAACAAGGAGAAGTAGGGGGATGGAGAAGGTGACAATCAGTAGGGTAGGAGAATGTGGAGGGAATATATTCAGTGTAAAACATGCATAAGTGTTTGAAATTTTAATAAATATTAAAAGGTAGATTGGTAGTTAGGTAGGGAGTGGAGGGAAAAGCAAGCAAGCTACCTTTAAGGGAAGTTTGGGAAGGAAGAAATGACCCTTGAAGCACTGAAACATCTATCCCAACTCATAGCAGGAGTCACAATGTCGCCTGATCAAGGTGAGGAATCTGCAGGTTCTGGCTTTGGGCATATGTTCAGGTCACATTCCAGCATAGCTCTGCACAGCAAAGTTCACAGTCATCCTGGACCAGGGCTGTCCCGATTCCATGGAAAATGGAAGGACAGTATGAAAAGTCACTTGCGTCAACACTTGCACTAAACCATCGGTTCTGAAAGCAGGGTAATTATAGAGGAAAAGTGTAGAAAGTCCTATGCAGCTTGATGCTGAACCCATGAAGAATGTCAGCTGGAGGCTGGAGAGGTAGTGTGCAGCAGTCAAGAGCGTTTGCTGCTCCTCTGAAGGACTCAATTCCATTTCAACATCCTCATGAGGTGACTCACCAATGCCTGTAGCTCTAGCTCCAGGGAATCAGACACCATCTTCTGGCCTGCACAGGGGTGTCTTTTTCTACATAAACTGTCTCTATTTCTATGACTAAAAATAGTGTACAAAATACTAGTTTCCCAAAGGCATTTTCATACATGTGTATCATTGCCTTCTACTCACTTGCTCCCCTCTTTAGTTCCCTGTCCCTGTTTCCACTGGTCCCTGCCACTTTTATGCCATATGTGTGTTTAAAGTCTGGGTTCCTCATATGGGAGAAAACACGATGTCTGTCTCCTCTTGCCTCACCTCTCTTGCTCCTCCCTATTGTCAGTCTACTCCTCTTTCCTGAAGCTGTTCCTCCTCTACTTCATGTCATAGATAAATCTAGAGTCCATGTACGAGAGAAAATATACTATGGCTGTCTTCCTGCGTCTGGATAACACGAAGGTCTCCATTTCCGCCTATTACATGGCAAGTGACATCATTTCACCCTTTTTTAAAAAATAGTTTTATGAGTCATTTAACTTTATTGTATGTGCATTGGTGTGAAGGTGTCAGATCCCCTGGAACTGGGTTTACAGACAGTTGTGAGCTGCCATGTGGGTGCTGGGAATTGAACCTGGGTCCTCTGGAAGAGCAGTCAAGACAGCCAATTCCATCCTTCTTTGTGGATGATTAGAACTCCTTTGATATACGTACACCATGTTTTCTTTACCCATTCATCTGCCGGTAGACATCTAGACTGGTTCTGTATCTTGGATATTTCCAATAACCCTTTAGCAAGGACAAATTTAATATTATCCCTGCTTCCACTTTCCTAATCCTAGAAATTGAGAGAGCAAAACAATGAAAAATCTAAATACTTATCCATAATGGGCCTAGAAACCATTTTACTAAACTTGTAGAAGAGAGGGGAGTTGTCACTCACCATGAAGAACACAGAAGACTTCCAGCCAGAGCTCCTGCTGCACTGAAGTGTAGCTTCAGTATTGGGGAGGGCACAGAGGGGCTGAAGGAAGAGACTTAGGAGCAGCTCTTCCTTAGACAGCAATGCTGAGACAGGGGTAAGTAATAGACTTTGTAGATTTCGTGTGTGTGTGTGTGTGTGTGTGTGTGTGTGTGTGTGTGTGTGATGTGTGCATGTGTGTATGCTCTCTGTCTGTGTGCATGCATGTCTGTGTGCCTGTCTGTGTGCTTATGTTGAGTGTGTCTGTCTCTGCACATGTGTATGTGTATCTATCTCCATGTGTGTATTCTAGTGAAATATTTTGAAGGTCAACACAAAGCAGTCCATAAAGAGGTAATGGTCCAGGGTAAAGAGAATGTTTTGGTTGGTATTCTACTGCTGTAAAGAGACACTACACTTTCCTTTTGAAGAGTTGCATGCTTAAAGTTAAGAGATTTAGTCCATTGTCATCATAGCAGGGAACATGGCAGCAGGCATGATTCTGAAATAGTAGCTGAGAGCACACCTCTAATCCCAGCACTTGGGAGGCAGAGGCAGGCAGATCTCTGAGTTCAAAGATAGCCTGGTCTACAAAGTGAGTTGCAGAACAGTCAAAGATACTCAGAGAAACTTTGTCTCATAAAAACAAAATTTAAGAATAAAAGAAATAGAGTTTAAAATAAAGCTACATAATGATGGAAAATACACAGAGAACCTGAATACTGTATGTTATTGTGTTGTCTTTGAATTTTTTGCCTGCTGAGTAAGGAGCAACAGCTGCTAAAAGACATTTGATTATAAATGTTGCTGGATTAATCCAACATATATATTTTGAAAATGTCTTAACTTCAAAATTTAAGTCAAAAGATATGTTACTTTGGGGAAGAGGTTTTGTTTTCCTTTCCACAGGAAATGAGAAGCTGTGGATTCATTCTGAGTTAAGAAAAATCAGGTTTGAGCAAGGAAGACCACCTGAGAAATCTCCGGTAGAAACAGATGGCCCAGATGATCCAACATTTCAGAGGACCTCTGTTGGAGTTTCCTCTGAGTTCTACATCCAGAACAGCCTCATGACTGCTGTTACAGAATATTCCAGTCAGGACTTTACCATAATTCTAAATTTTCTTTAAGTCCTCATAAGATTATCAGTTACCCCAATCAGCAGGGAGTAGCCTCAAAAAGTACACCCACATTCCCAAAAAAAAGTGATTGTGGATATTTGTCTTTGTTTAGAGTGTTTGCAAGTTGTTATGGATAATGGTCAGGAGAAAAGATAAATAAAGGAGATTAGACTTAGAGTTCTTGTTTTGAAAAGAAAAAAAGGGGAAGTACTATGAGAAAATGGTCTTGTACCCTGTAAAGAGTTGTCACTTGTATTAGTTTAATAAAATGCCAACTGGATAGTAGCCAGGCAGGAAGTATAGGTGGGTGGCCAGAATAGAATTTTAGGATGAGGAAAGGCTCAGTCTGTGGTTGCTACCCAGATACAGAAGAAGCAAGATGAAAACACTGCACTGAGAAAAGGTACCAAGTCACATGGATAAACATAGATAATAATTATGGGTTAATTTAAGTTGTAAGAGCTACTTAATATTGCTCTGAGCCTTAGGTGCCTATGAGGTCACGCCCTGTCTGCCAGCAGCCTGGACACTGGAAATCACAATGCCCCTATGTGGGCTCATCCTCTATGCCACAGAGGTCCAGCCTCACCAACACCAGCAAGTGAGACTGTGCCAGCCTTTGAACTACTCAGCCTGGCAGAGGATTGATGCAGCCCAGACTTGGTGACTCCCATCGCCCTCCCCAAGCCTAGGGTAATGCTGCAGGGAGTGGGTTAAATCCATTACTTTTCTTTTTGACACAGGAGCTACCTATTCTGTTTTAACATCTCACTCGGGTCCTACAATTCGCTCATCAATTTCTGTCATGGGGGTGGACAGGACCTGCTCCTTCCCACTTAAGACTCTGCCACTGCCCTGTATTCTTGCAGGGCAATTCTTCTCTCATTCCTTCCTGGCCATACCTGCTTGCCCTGCACCCCTAATTGGTCATGATATTTTCAGCCACTTCAGGGGTCACACTCACTTTGGCCCCCACACCCTCTCCTGAGTCCCACTTTCTTCTCACCTTAATAGCCTTACAAGTTTGTTGTGGTCTGGGGCCAGTCCAGACCTAAATTATTTCTCAAACCAGAGGGGAGGTGTGGGAATAAAGACACAACTCACATGACTTTATCAGGGATCTCTCATGAAATCCTGAGTTCACAACCTGAAAATCACCCGCATTTATTCTCCAAACAGCTTTTATGTCAAAACGTAAACTGAGGGGGAAGCTCATTAGCATTCTGTTTCCTAGGTAGCCAGGAGAATGACAGTGGTCATATCCGTACCTTTCTATGCCCATTTTGTTATGTCTTTTTATCTACCTTCCTGCTCTGTATGCCTGCTGTCAGGTAGACTGAATTAACACCTCTTTCCCAGACGACCCCCCAAATTACAAAGAAGGAACAGAGCAACATTAGCATATGCTGACCCTTTGTTTAGAATGATATCAGTTTGTCTGGAAAGGCTAGGTGACCACCTTCTGTGTGACAGGTGCAAACTGTAGCCTGAAATTCTGGCTGCCATACAATGTAGAAATATGGGCCTTTATAATATGGCCCCTATACAAGTTCCTAGCCCAGACTGTCCTGATCTAGTAGATCCCCAAGTATGGGATATTTCCACCGCCATGGTTGCTACTCACCACTAGTCAGTCCTAGTTCACCTTAGAAGCTCTTCTTCCTTCCCTTCCAGAGCCCAGTTTCCTATTCCTGAAACCCACTGCTGAGGTCTTAAGCCTATTATCACCCGCCTTCTATCTCAGGGACTTTTAATTCCCATTGACTCACCCTGCAACACTGCCACGCCAGCTAGCACAGCCTGGATGCCGAGACTGGCAAGGGGTGCCAGGATTGAGACATGGAGGCTTCTTTTCAGGTGGAAGAACAGCAACCTTTATTTTGCCCTGCGCTAAAACCTTTTATACCTCTATTGCTTCTGTGGAAAACCACCGGCCAGAAAGAACACAAACGTCCTTGTCAATTACAGACCGCTGTCGGTCAGGGGAAGTGAGGGCAGCTAGATCACAACAACTCCCCCCCATTTTATTTTTATAAAATAAACGGTGCCTGTCTTGTTGCTTTGGGTGGAATACCTTGCCTGTCGTGGGGAATAGCCCTCTAATATTCTCTGTCTTAGGTAGCATCCTGCCCCCAAAGTATAAACATATTATCTCCAGGAATGACCGCGCCAAGGAGCCAGACCAGTGCTGCAGCCATCTAGCATGCACTAACTGGGTGGTAAAATTAACAAAAGCAGTATTCCAAACCCCTCTCATATGATGGTTCAGTTCCATAACAGTAGCAGAAGCATGCAATACAGTGCCATGAGTAATGCAACTGTTGAAAAGTCCAAAGATAGTCCACTTGCTCCTGAACCAGAGCCACTTGTTGGTTCAAGGTCAATATGCCCAATT
>PVIU01003290.1:20046-148717 GCA_004026605.1 Ondatra zibethicus
ATAGATATCTATTAAATCCATTTGATTCATTACATCTGTTAGATCTCGTATTTCTTTGTTAAGTTTCTGTCTGGTTGACCTGTCCATTGGTGAGAGAGGAGTGTTGAAATCTCCTACTATTAGTGTGTGGGGTTTGATGTGAGCTTTGAGTTCTAGTAATGTTTTTCTTACATATGTGGGTGCTTTTATATTAGGGGCAGACCCTGTAAAGAGTTGTCACTTGTATTAGTTTAATAAAATGCCAACTGGACAGTAGCCAGGCAGGAAGTATAGGTGGGTGGCCAGAATAGAATTTTAGGATGAGGAAAGGCTCAGTCTGTGGTTGCTACCCAGATACAGAAGAAGCAAGATGAAAACACTGCACTGAGAAAAGGTACCAAGTCACATGGATAAACATAGATAATAATTATGGGTTAATTTAAGTTGTAAGAGCTACTTAATATTGCTCTGAGCCTTAGGTGCCTATGAGGTCACGCCCCTGTTGGTCTGGGGAAGTGAGGGCAGCTAGATCATTCTCCCTCAGGGATTCTGGAACAGCCCCCATTTCTTTGGCCAAGCCCTGCATCAGGATCTACCAAGCTTTGACCCAAGTCGTAGCACATTTCTTCAATATGTTGATGATCTTCTTCTCTGCAGACCTACATTGCCTCTGTCCCAACAGGCCACCTCTTCGCTCCTGAACTCCCTCAGATCCCTGAGATATCGAGTCTCACCAGCTAACGCTCAGCTGTGCTCTCCTACAGTGGTATATTCGGGTGTTCAGCTCAGCCCAGGGTCTAAGACCCTCACCTCTGACTGGGTCCAGGCCCTGTGGGATTTACAGCCCCCAACGATAGCAGCTCAGATTCTCTCATTTTTGGGCCTGATGGGATTTTGGGGCCTGATGTCAGCCATGCTTGAGAGCTCTGGCAGCAGCAGCTGAACTCACCCGGGGAAGCTTTCAAGATCACCCTGTCCAGGCCAATCATGGTATATTCCACCCATGACCTGTGGGGGCCAGCCATGATAAGCCAAGTCTGGGCAGGTCACCCAAAGGAAGTTCTTTACTTCCAACCACTCCCACAGGGTATTTAAATAGCAACCTGAGAACAAACATGATTTTCCCTGTCTTCCTTCCCCGGCCACCCGGGAGCATTAGTATCCATTAAACCTGGGCTTTTTCTCATTCAGTTTGATTTGGTCTGATTTGGATTATTGCATTAATGGAGAGGTTTATCTGGGTGCAAAAACTTTTCAGTACTGTTTCAAGTTGACAGTTTCTCTTTAGTTCTAAATGGAAACTTCACAAGGGGCTGGAGAGAGGGCTCAGTGTTAAGAGTACTTGCTACCCTTGCAGAGGACGCAAGTTTGGTCTCCAACACCAGTGGCAGGTGGCTCACAGTGCCTGTAACTCTTCTGGCCTCTGTATACACATGGCCTATACACATACATACACATAAACAAACATAAAAGTCTTCCAAAATAAATAAGGAAATCTTAGCTGAACAGGATGTGTGTGTGGTTTCTTTTGTTGTTGTTGTCTTCATTGGAATAATACATTATTTCCAAAAAAAAATCACATTTCCTTTTGTTTGTTTTGCTTTGTTTTCCAGACAGGGTTTCTCTGTGTTTCCCTGGCTGTCCTGAAACCCACTTTGTAGAGCAGATTGGCCTAGAACTCACAGAGATCTGCTTGCTTCTGCCTCCTGAGTATTGGGATTAAAGTCATGCAACACCAATGCCTGGCAAAAATCACATTTTTAGTAATATTATTAATTCTTTAAACAAATAAAAAAGAAACCTACAAAAGCAATGACTTGCCAGATAGATTTCAGATAGCTTTTCTTTTTCACAACACAGAGTTGCACAGATGCTGCGACCATTAGTTCCTGTTTAGGGCTCAATATTTGTGTTTTTGCAGATGCAAAATGGGCCTCAGATGTGCTCAAAGCCAATGTATTTCAAATGCAAGGTTTATCCCAAGAGAAAAATTAGAATAAATTTTGCATGATAAAATCACTGATTTGCATTCAACAGCCTTAGCCGATTTCTACACTAATGTGGAAGAATTATAGGAAACCATTTCTGGATCACGTCCATCGTTAAGTTTCTTAGGAGACAGCTGCTTACCAGGCCATCGAACAGGAACTGGACATGCATGGTCCCCGATGCTGAGAACTCTGTGTCAAACAAATTCTGTCAGAATGTTTTTCACCACAGGACATTAGATCTTATTTTTCAGATCTTCATTAAATCTCATAAAGCAGTTGTCTTCATACGCTGAGATTTCACTGATAAACCTATAGACAGAATTGCTTTGCTCCTTTTGGAGTGTTGATCTTTAAAGCAGTATTTTAATAACTAGATTTTTAAAAATTTCTTTGATTTTAGTGCATCCCACCTTGTCAAATCCTGTTCTTTCGAAGGTGGATTGGAAAAAAAATTGCTCTTTAGAAAATTTTGGCTTACCTCCTGCTGATATATGTTTTACACCCATCTCATGGTTCTTCAAACCAAAAGACAGACTTGGGAAACTGGAAATGACCTTATGGATTACTGGGCCACAAATCCTGCTTACTTTAAGGGGAGCAATTAAGGCACAGAGCTGCCTCTTCTGTAGATACCAATGTTTCAGAAACCAACACGCCCAGCTTTGTTGGGACTCGGGCCTATGAATGCAGTCAAAATCTTAGGGCTCCTGGTGGTCAACACCACCTGGGGTCTGTTTAACACCTCTCATGTTGTTGTTGAAGCACAGGCTCTATTTCAGGATAGGGAGCAGGCTCTCTCATTATATCATTCTGTGACTATAACTTGTAGGCGCTTTCATATCCTGGATTGTTATAGCTGGGTTCTAGCTGTAGTGGCTCAAACCTGCAATCCCAGCACTTGGGAGGTAGAGAGAGGTAGGAGGACCAGAAAGTTCAAGATCCTCCTTAGCTTTATAATGAGTTTGGGGCCAGCCTGGTCTACAAAAAAAACCTGTCTCCAAAAGCTAAACAAAAGAGCTTAAGAGACAGTTTACGATTAAGAGTGTTTGCCTCCCTTACAGAGAGGACTGGGGGGTCAGTCCCCCTTTAAGATGGTTTTCTCCAGTGTTTTGGAAAATAGACTAACATAAGGGTTATAACAGCTTATGTAGAACATTCTGGATTTGGACTCTAATATGTAGTTCTGAATACCACCCGCTCAACACCCTTCTGTGTATCTTTGAACAAACAAACTGATGGCTCCATGCCTCCTCGTGTCATGTGAAATAAATTAATGGTATCACTCCAAGGGTCACAACGATAGTTGTTTCATTAAATCAAGCCTGTAGCTATCACTGAACATTTAAATGTTGGCTCCTGTTGTCCTGATTTCAAGTACCCAAGGAGAAGCTTGACTTTCATCCAAGGAAAATACACAAAACACAAACATCACGTAGGCAGAAACAACCTTAAAATAGACACTCCATAATTAACTGTCCTCAGAAATGAAAACAGTCCCATGATGAGAAGGGAAAAGAAGCATTTTCAATGCCACCTCTGCTGCGATGAAGACTTCTCTGATGCCTTTATGGCGCCCAACTGCACTGTTGAATTTTTTACAGCCTTGCCACTGATTCCAGATGCCTGGGGGTCACCAAGGCTCTCACCTGCTTGGCAGGCTAACTAACCATTCCCCTTGGAACAGTGTGCTGCCTAATCAGAGGAGGTGTAAAAGTTACCAGTACGCTTTTGTCCTGACTGACAGGTAGGAAAGATTCATTTATTTTAAGTCCAAGTTTCTTACAATGGTTGACTTCTCCAAATGTTTTGTGGATGATATATAAAATATAAAATAACGCTAACCAACTTAAAGAAGAAAGGGCTCGTTTTAGCTGAGAGTTCACGGTACAGTCCATCATGTGGGGAATCGAGGCATGTGGAAACAGCCGGTCATGCCATGTCACATTACACCATGTCAGAAGAGAGAACAATGAGTCGTTGTTGTTGTGTGTGTCCCTTGCTCCACTTGGACAGCCTAGAATCCCAGCATGGACATGGTGCCACCCACAGTGGGCAGCTCTTCCCTCAAGTCAAGATAATGCCCCATGGGCACACCCAGAATCCCATCTACTGGGTGCTTCTGGATTCTGGGATGTTGATGATTGACACTAGCCATCACGACATAATGCTGGTCAGATGTAGTCTGCTCAAATGTCCTCCTGTGCCATGTGCTACTCCATCCAGTTTGATGGTGCTTTGTATCTATGTTCATCGAGGACGTTGGTCTGTTGTTTTCTTCTGTTGTATTCTCATCTGGCTTTGCTAGCAAGAAAATAGTGGTCATATTTTTTCCTGTTCTATTTTATGGAGTCAACTTGAGAAGGACCAGTGCTGGCTCATCTGGAAATTCTTGATAAAGCCAGCAGTGAACCTTCTGGTGCAAGTACTTCTCAAATGGATGGCATTTAAGCAACAGACTCAAAAGTCATGATTTGGTGCTGCTCCATTCAGCAGTCTGTCTCGTCACGACCCACCATTGTTAGAGTCTGAGTTGAAGAATCCATCCGTGCCTTTAGGTTAGTCCTTTTGGGGATCATCCATAATAATCCCTAATGACCATTGTACTTGTACCCTATCAATTGCAATGTGTCTCCTCATTTTTCAACAAAGAGCATATTACATGTCTTTCAAAGAACCAGCTCTTTGTCATAATCATTTGCATCGTTTGTTTGATTTTCTGCTCTAACCTTTATTGTACCTTTTCTTCCACCTCCTCGGGATTTGGGTTGTTCTTGTTTCTCTAGTTCCTTAAGGTGAAAGGTTAAATTGTTTACGTAAGACCTGTCTGTCCTGTGAATTTGAACATTGAGGCTTATAATGTTTCTTATCTTTGTTTTGCTTTATCTTCACTTAAAAACAAATTATTGAGACATTTTTAGGGGGCCCAGCTTACAGCTTGTCCTGGAGAAAGCTCTGAGTGTTGATGACATTTGTATTTAGATGCGTTCTGACGGAATGGTCTATAGATCCCAGTTAGGTCCTCTTGGTGAAAGGCACACCTTAACTCTCTCCTGAGCCTTGGTTGCATCTCTTTCTACACCTTAAGCAGGTTGTTAAAGTTTCCAGTCATTATTATATGGGGTCAAACTCTACTTACACTATTTTAGACACTTAAGAATATGTACTTAGAACTGTTTCTTCTTGCTGGATTTATCCTATTATGATATAAGGTATAGTTTTTGGGTGGTGTGTATGTGGTGGATGTATGGGTTCATGAGCGTGTGAGCAAACATGCTTGCAGGTGCAGAGGCCAGAGGTTGACACTAAATGGCCTCCTGGATCTCCTCAGTTTTCAAGACAGGTCTGTTGCTGACCCTGGAGTTCACTGATTCGCTTAGATTGCCTGGCCACACGCTTCAAGGATCCTCCTGTCTGTGAGCGAGTGTTACAGCTAGCTGCAAAGGGACCGCTCTGAAGGCTGGAGCTACAACAGGATAGTTCTGGAGGGAACGGTGTCCTGACTTGTTGGGAAATCAGGCCATCCCTGGAGCTGCATCAACAGCTCTGGAGGCTGGATAAGGTATCCTGACTTACCAGGAAGTCAGGCTACACCTGAAGCTGGGGTGCGGTGGGGGATGGTCTTTCTGCAAGATGTAGTAATCCCATTTCTCTCCTAAAAGAGCCATTATAGGTGAGCTTTGCTCAGTTTCCCTAAGGGAATGTCCTAGTAGAGCATCCTGCTTCTGCTGCAGCCCAAGATGTCACTTCTGCTTCTGCTGCAGCCCAAGATGTCACTTCTGCTCCACTCTGCTGAGCTGGAGGGTGCAGAAATGTAGCAATCTCCTCTGGCTGGAAAGAAAAGTTACTAGGGAGTTTCCTAGCAGATTAACTGTTTCTTCTGGTTTTTCTGCTCAACACCCCTAAGAAGACATCTCAGCAAAAGTTCTTCTTTTCAGCGTCAGCCAATGAAGACCTTCACCCAGAACTTTTTAAGAAAGAGATTTATTTGGGGAGGACAAGTGCAGAAGAGTGGCTATCTCTGCCAGGTTGGGAAAGGTCAGCCAGCAACTGAACTAGCAGGGGACTTACACAGGGCTTCTTAGGGATGGTGTTTTCCCAAGGAGAAGATTTTTTTGCTCAGGGATTGGTTAGTTTTCATGCCCAGTGATTGGTTGGTTTAGTTGGCCAGGGGCAGAGTCGGCTCTGGTTTCAGAGCCCTGATTAATTTTTTGTTTTTGGGGGGTTTTATTTTTTTCTCTATTTTCAGGGCTAAGGCACATTTCTGTCTCTGGCTCTGGTTCCAGGGTCAAAGTATGTTTCTTTCGCTCTGTTTTCAGAGTCAAGGTGTTCTTCTTTGGTTCTGAGTTCAGGGCTAAATTATTTCTTTCACTGGCTCAGGTTTCAGATCCAGGCTGTGTTTCTTCCACTGGCTCTGGGTTCAAGGTTAGGGTGCTCAGGGAATTGGTTGGTTTTGTGTTCACTTGGTTAGGGACAGAGTTGGGTCTGGTTTCAGAGCCAAACTGTATTTGTTTCATTGGCTTTTTTTTTCCCCGAAGTTTTTTTTTTTGTTTTTTTTTTTTTGGCTCTAGTTTTGGGGACAGATCATATTTCTTTCACTGGTTCTAGTTCCAGGCCCAAAATGTATTTCTTTGGTTCTGGTTTCAGAGTCAGGGTGTTTTTCTTCGGTTCTGAGTTCAGGGCTAAAGTGTTTCTTTCCCTGGCTCAGGTTTCAGATTCAGGGTGTGTTTCTTTCACTGGCTCTGGGTTCAGGGTCAGGGATTTTATGCTCAGGGATTGGTTGGGTTTTTTTGGCTGGCCCTTTTACCCTATCCTGTCTCTGCACCCCAGCCCCAACACTGGGATTACAGATGTGCACTGCTGCACCCCAGCCCCCAACACTGGGATTACAGATGTGCACTGCTGCACCTAGCCTTTAACGTGGGCATGGGGGGGGTGTCTGAACTCAGGTTGTCATGCTTAGGCAGCAGGCACTTTACCCACTGAGCCATCTCCCCAGTCCTGCACGCTTGGATAAGAGAGTACATATTATCCAACATAAGTATAGTTATCCTTGCTTTCTTTTAGGATCCATCTGTTTGCTTTCAGGTTATATGTGTTCTGCCAGGTGAAGTGAGTTTCTTTTAAACAAAATATATTTAGGTCTGATGGTTTTTCTTAATCCCTAAAGTTGCTCTATGTCAATCAAAAATTGGGTAAATTAATCCATCAATATTTCACAGTAACGACTGACAGGTAAGTTGGCACCAGCCATTATATATCTTGGTTTCTAGATTTATTATGCTGGACCCTTTTCCTTCTTGGTCTTTCCATGTTGTTAAGTGAACTATTATATTAGGATGCTTTGATTCTTTATTGTGTTTTTGCTTGTCTACCGAAGGAGCCTGTGTGGTGACTTGAATGAGAAATGTCCTCCTATTCTCCGCATCTGAATGCTTGGTCCCCAACTGATGGTGCGGTTAGAGGCCCTTTAGGTGGCACACCACAGCTGGAGGAAGTATGTCACTGGGGGTGGACTTCAAGAGTGAAAGCTCTGTCTGCTTCATGCCTACAGCTGCAGACGGGAGCTCTCAGCTCCTTACATCCGCCACCATGCCTGTCACTTTGCTGCCATGCTCCCTGTCTTGATGGACTATTACCCCTCTGGAACTGTAAGTCAAGCAGAGTCTTTCCTCTGTAAGTTGTCTTGGTCATGATGTAAAAAAAAGGAAAATACACTTGGTAATTACTATGAGGATTTAAGCATCTTTGAATATAAACTATTTCAAAATAAGCTCAATTTAACATGAACATAAGGTTATAAACAAAAGCAAATAAACACAAGAGAAAATGCATTAAGACGTGTCCACTGTCCTTCCATGTCTTCCACGTTGAATTTGTGACATCCCATTTTACATATGTGTGTGTTGTCTATCTCCTCACACATTAATGCAGTTACAGTATTTTAGTGGCTTGGGTTTTAGCCTTTGTACATACATATGTGTAAGTAAGTGTTACTTACACAGCACACTTTAGAGCTGAAGGACTCTATACTTGTACAACTTCTCTTCTGCCAATGCTAAGGCCCTGCAAATTCTTTCTCCTCACAGATATCTTCTCCAGTCTGAAGACATTCCTCTAGTGTTTCCTGTAGAACAGGCCTGATGAGAACATGTTTTCTCTGAATTTGCTATTTAAAGAGTGTTTTTATCACACTGTATTGCTCTGCTTTTCCTGCTGCTGCAGTTTCCTGACACTGGTCCTGGGGTGCAAGCGTCTGCTGAGAAGCCCTGTGCTGCCCCTCTTTTCTCTCCAACTTCATCTTTTGCCTTTGAGAACTTGGTTCTAAAAAGCCTCCGGCAGGGTCTAGAGAGATGGCTCAGTAGTTAAGGGTGCTTACTGTTCATCCAGAGGACTTGGGATCAGTTCCCAGCCTGTGGTGCACATCCACACATGAGGCAAAACACTTGTACACATAAATTTCTTTTTAAAAAAACTTTTAAAAAACAGTCTCAGGCAGACTTGGGTAAGCTACATTTGACTGGTGTCCTTTGAGCTTTTCCTGTCTTGTCTTTTTTGTACTCTTTCTAGGTTGGAGATGTTTTCTGTGCTACTTCTCTGAATAAGCTTTTGCCACTATGGCAATCTCAAGCCCTTCCAACCCTAATAAGCCAAGTGTTTGCCCTTCACACTATCTGCCCAAAGCTCCGTTGGCATTTGCTCCCTTCATTCTTTCTTCTCTGTTCCTCTCCACCTATGCTCTGAGCTCACAGACTCTCTCCCTTCTGTTTTACGCACCACACCACTGAATGGCTGTAGTTTTCAGCATATGTATTTGTTTACTCTAGTTGCTTCCATCTATTTGCTAAGTTTCTCTCTTATAATATTGAAACATTGCTCTGCTTGCTTCAAGCCTCATAACAGTTATTCAGAGTTCTCTGAGAGTTCTCCCCTATTGATTAGTATTTGGTCAACTTATGGCAATGTCCTAAGTAAGATACTCTATAGTTCTTGATGACACCTTGCTGATGCATATATAGGATCTGGAGTTGAAACTGAAGTGTTTATTTAGGTAGTCCTTACCTGGATTTATCTGTGTCAATCTTTCTAGAAATTCTAGCAAGCCGCTTATTTTCTCTGAGTTTGTGGTCCCTTTAATGGCCTGGGTGATGCTGAGATCTATGTTCATGGTTAATCTGTTGTTGTCATGTTATCATGATAGAGGAATCCAAACTCAAGCCCATCGCCCCTGCACTACAGGTGTATTTCAGAAAAAAAAAGAGGATAAGAAGAACCATCTGCCCTTATAACCATCTGCCTCTCTCCCTGGGGCCAGAGTAAGGCAGCAGACCTCGTTGGTAGTTAGCACCTTGTGGTCAAGAGCCAGGATGTACATGGATCTAGATGGCCACCCAGCATGAGGATTGGGAACTGGGCTCCAATCCTCTGGTGCAGCAGTAAGTGATCTTAACTGCTAAGTCATATATTTAGCCCCAGTCCTTTCTTTATCCCATGAGAATATTTCTATGCTAGCTCCTTAAAGGTAAATAATTCATTATACAATGAATATTCATTTAAAACATATAGAATAGAGCCAGAGAGATAGTTCAGTGATTAAGAGCACTTGCTGCTCTTCCAGAGGATCAGAATTCCCAGCACCCAGGTTGAGTGGCTCATCACCACCCATAACTCCAGCTCCATGGGATCTGATGCCCTCTTCTGGCCTGTATAGGTACCTGCATACACATGGCGTACCACCCAGAGGAGAGGGAGGGAGGCAGGGAGAAAGAGAGATAGGTGTGGGAGTGGGGACAGAAAAACTTAAAAACTGTAACATGGTATTATGTTCAGGATACTTTGTTGAACAAAGAAAGTCTCTCCTAGTGGAGCTGAGGGTGGAGATGAGCTGACTAACAGTCACAGGCTCTAGGTTCAATCTCCAGCATCATATAAGGTGGACATGGAAGTACATGTCTATCATCCTATCACTTGGGAGGTAGG
Organism: Ondatra zibethicus; assembly: GCA_004026605.1. NCBI lineage: Eukaryota > Metazoa > Chordata > Mammalia > Rodentia > Cricetidae > Ondatra > Ondatra zibethicus. Next base: position 29,994 of record PVIU01003290.1, read on the forward strand.
GACAAGAGAACCTCTCACAAGTTCAAGGCCATCCTCAGCTAAGTACAAAGTTTGAGGCCAGCCTGAGACGCATAAGACTGTCAACAAACAAATAAGAAGCAAACCAGAAGCATGCGGTGTTAGGGATGAAAATATCTGCCAAACAGGACCAGGAATTCTGGGTCGGGGCTGAGGAGTGGGGTACAAAGTTCCAACCTTCATCGTGACAAAGTAGCTTTTAAAAAGTCCAATGTAAGCACTGTGTCTCCAGCCGTGTTGGTTACACTCTATTGCCAACACCCTGATCTCTGTTAATGAGCTGACCCAGAGTTAGGGCCTATTCAAGCAAAATATGCTCCCTTTATCTCAAGAATTCCCTTCCTAGTGTGATCAGTGTGGCCTTATAGAAGCCAGATCTCTTAGAAAAATAAAAATAAAACGAAAGAGAACTGTGGTCACAAGTGTGTTTTCCAACCAAGCAGCCATGTACAAATTCCAGCAAACAAAGCTGCTTGCTCATTAGAACCCTGGCTACCTCACCAGGTATACCAGGTTGCCCCTAAATAAATAAAGGCCTAACTATTGACCATTCAGCTCTTCATTAAACCAATCAGAAGGTGACTTGGCAAAGACACATCTTTACAGTGTACAAAAAGATTATTCTACAATAATTACTCCCTGAGCCATCTCCTTAGCCTCCGAAGAATTCATTTTTGTGAGTTCAGAAATTCTTCTTAAGAGATACAAAAATTTTGGATACCTGCTATAGGATTGTAAAGTTGACTGGGAGTCTCATACTCCTAGTGACCATCAGACTTTGATACAAGAAGACAGAATTCAGAATTTTCCGTCATTTGGGTGGCAGTCTACTTCTGATCTAAACATGCGAGTTCACGTCACCATCTGCCTGTGCAGGCCTGATGTGGGCACTGGTCTTGGCCAAGCGGACATGCAAGGAGGCACCTGCAGGCAAAAATCTCAGTGTATGTTCAGTTCACCATCTCAGGATATCAGAGACAAAAGCGATATCTCCTGGCGATGAATACACAAGCAGCCACTTCCGTTCACAGCCATTTACCCAGTAGAGGAGCCTGGTCACTGACGCGCTCCATAGAGTCCGAATGTGCTGTCAACAGAAAAGAGAAAGAAGGAAAGAAAATCACCTAATTCATTACAACACTCATCCTCAAAGATCATGCCAACCCTAACAATTTTAAGGCTTCATCTTGTTTAATGACAGAGATGAGAGGGTGTGTAGCAGGCTTTCTTTCGGGCCACCAACCAGTTCCCAAATCGTGACATGAAAACTTGTTGTGAGTTATGAGCACTCAGCCTTATCTTAGCTGTTGTTTTAATCTGTTTCTCTTTATCTTTGTTTTGCCCCTAGGGTTTTTACTTTCCTTCCTTCCTTCCTTCCTTCTTTCCTTCCTTCCTTCCTTCCCTCCCTCCTTCCCTCCTTCCTTCCTTTTCTTTCTGTATGCCCTACTTTCCTGTTTCTCATGTCTGTCTGGCTTCTTGCCCTAAGCATCTCTCTCTCTCTCTCTCTCTCTCTCTCTCTCTCTCTCCTCTCTTGTTTTTTTTTTCTGAGCCTAGATTCCTCCTCCTACATATTTTCTCTGCTGGCCAGCCCTTCATATTCCTCCACTACCTAGCTACTGACCATTCAACTTTTTATTAGCTCAATCATGTGCCTTGGGCAGGCGAGGTGAAACAACAACACATCTTTACATAATTAAACAAACACAGCATAAACAAATGTTACACTTTTTGCCTAGTTAAAGTAATATTCCACAATGTAAACAAATGTAACACATCTTTACATAGTTAAAGTAATATTCCACAACAAGAGTGCCCAAGAGTGCAAGTGTCACCTTCTATGAGGTCAATGTGAATAGCCACGTGAACATGAGCTGTGATAGCTTGGTACCTAGTTCACCGTGGAATGACCAGGGATCCAAATTCCCACATTCACCGTGTGCTTTCCACAAAGCCATCATTGAAGAAGCACCAGGCCTATGAAAGTGGAAACCTCCTACTGATATAAGTCACCAGTGATGACAATGATGGTCACATAAAGCTCACTCAGACAACACTGAATAAGAGATCAAATAAGATAGAGTAATAGGTTAAACAGAATAGAAAAACAATTACCAAATTGCTGTAATAAGAACTACCCGAAGGCAGAAAAAAGGAAGTAAATTAATAGATGCATTAATCACTTTTCTATCTCTGTGATAAACACCATGACCAAAAGCAATTTCTAAAAGCAGGGTTTTTTTTTTTTATGCCTTATGGTTTAAAAGGTAGAGTCCACAATGGCAGGGACAGATGGCAGCAAGAGGTAGGAATGGGAAGATGACTGATCACATTTTTACAGAAACACCAAAAAACAGAACAAACTGAAAGTGAAGTGACGGTATAAACACTCAAAGTCCATCCCCCAGGGATGAACTTCATCCAGCAAGACTGCACCTCCTCTGACAGCACCACCACCAGAGCCCCGAGTGTTAACATCTATGAATCTATGGGGGGCATCTCTCATTCAAACCACATTATCAAGCATCAGTTCGATGATTTCAGTGCTCCGCAGTGCTCTTGGCCCCTTGCTCCCTGCCTCCCCAAGAAGTCAGCATTCTGTCAATGCTCAATGCACAGTTGCTTTTCAGCAACAGGCTAGGGTGAGTTCCTAGGCAGGCTTCCCTGCACTTTTTCTGCACGGCGCTCTATCTTTGGCTTTGTTCCACAAATGTAATGCCAGAATTTAATCACTGTTGTACTTTAGGCAAAACAGCTTTCCAATTAAAATAAGAGTCATAAGAATCCACAAAGACTTAGCCTTCCTCTTCAAAGACCAGGACAGTCCCTTTCAGCCACTGAGCAGAAGCCATAAGGTGATGAGGTTAGCAGGCTTCTACTGAGAAGGAAGGACTTTCTGACCCTTCCACTAAGCAACTGTCGCTGCCAAGCTGTCCTTTCTCCTCGTTCCCTGGCTCTGAGTCCCCCCACGTTCTTCTCAGACATCTCTCAATAGAATAATCTGCCTAATTATCCATCTGTTCAGAGTCCAAGTCCCCACTGAGGGACTGTACAGTGAACGGATGGTTGCATACCAAGGGTGGTAGGGGGCTATCTCTGGGGTTATACTTAAAAAACAACAAGGTAAGAACACCTGTTCTTTTAGGAAAATGCTGGCTGGAGACAACAGTTCTGCCTTTATTGTTTAATGCGGAAGAGAATGTCTAACCAATCCAGCGAGGAATGGAGGCCACTTTATCCGGCATTTAGAGGGAACACTTTAATTAGGTCTGGACTTAAGTTCATCTCCAGAAAGGTAGTTAATAATATTGGAGAATTTTTAATAACAATTAACCAAAACATGCCTCTCTCCTTCCAGTCATCAGAAGAGCAATAGAAGGGACCATTCAAAACATTGTCTGTCTAATTGATCTCTGGAGAATGATAAATTATACCTGGCAAGTATTTATAGGTTTTTAATTTGGGTTTGTTTTTTTACTCTTTTAAGTAATTCACCAAGGGATATGTGTGGAAGCTTTGGTTCATTAACTCAAGAAGTGTTTACTCTTGTCTGTGTCATGCCCAGAGCTAGATATTCCCTGAGGATGAACTGAGTGTCGTCCAATGGCCACGGAGCACACAGTCTCTGTAACTAGGTCACAGTGTGTGAGGATCACACTTATGCAATGGAGCATGCAGTGTGAATGCTTCCATCTAAAGGAGACAGGCTTGTAGCTGCTGCAACACAAAGGCCTGGAGATAATTTTTTCATGCCATAGGACAGTTTCCTGGAGGTGGCACATTCCACCAGTGGATGATGGGCAGCATACCTGAGCCAGCTGTGAACTGGACATAAACAAGCACTAACTTAAACACTGTTCTGTGGGTCGTGAGGAGCTATCACCGTAAACACAGGTCTGTAGACCCTTGGCTATGTTCAGATCATTGCCAGGAAGTAGGGCCAGCGCGGGAGCAGGTCCACCAGGTGACTGCAGGAAAAGTCAGCCTGGACTCCTCGGAGGCTGAGCAGCAGTGAAAAACGGAGAGATGTAACTGTCACGTGAGTAGAGCGAGGCCTACCTCGAGGCCTGCAGACTTCACATGAAAATGAACCACTCACCCCAAGTTTGCCTTTGCATGCATTCACATGCACATTTGGGGGACGAGAGTTTACGTAGCTTCAGGTGGAGCATCAGAGTGTGAAGACAGCAGCTGTGCTGACTCCCACAACACAGGGAAGTGTTAGGAAGCCAGGAGGCACAGACACAAGGTCACATTCTCCTTGTGGGGCGGCATGGCCTTGAAACTCTCTACAAAAAAAAAACATTTGGCTTGGATAAATGAAAATATTTTTTGATTTATTCTAAATTATTCATTTCTCTGAAGTACAGCAAATCCTGCCTGGAGGTTAGCTCCAGTCTGCCTGCACATACATGCAGGCATGGGTTTGTGTGTAAGCTTTAACATTTTTTGGTGTGGAACTTACAAGCATACACAGAGGGAGAGAAACTATTTAAAGAACTACAGCTATGACTGGTTTCCATAATTACCAACATCTACCGATCGACACCTCAATCCCCTTCTCCTCCCTCCAGTTGACTATTATGAAGCAAATCCAAGAAATGGTATCATTTTCTCTGCACACATTTTAGCATGTCTCTTTGAAAGGACTCCTTTCTTCCTTCTCTCATGTAGCCAAGGCTGGCCTCAAACTCACAGTCTGATGGTGTGGATGATCTTGAACTTCTGATTCAATGCTGTTTCTCAGTGTTTAAACTTCCCTGCTTTCTTTTTTTAAAGACAGAGTTTCACTGTGTATCCCTGGCTGGACCGGAACTTAGCGTGTAGACTAGACTGGCCTTGAATTCACAGAGATCCAACTGCCTTTTGCCTCCCAAGGGCTGGGCTTAAAAGTGTGTGCCACCACATCTGGTCCTGGCTCTGGTTTTTGTTTTTGTTGTTGCTTTGTTTTTCAAGACAGGGTTTCTCTGTAGCTTTTGTGGAGCCTGTCCTGAAACTTGCTCTGTGGACTAGGCTGACCTCGAACTCAGAGATCAGCCTGTCTCTGTCTCCCAGTGTGCACCACCAGTGCCCTGCTTCTGCCTGTTTTCTTAATACAGAGTCCAAACAAGGGCAGGGAGCTTTTCCTAGGACTCCACAAGTTCCCTTGATCTCAGCAGTTCCTAACCTCAGAGCCCAGGTGTTCCTCCTGAAGGCCTCCTAATCTGGCCAGGGGCTGTAGCAGAAACCTCACCAGCAGGGCCACACGGAAAGAATACTTTCTGCCTTGAATTACCAGAATGTAGCTTTATATAATTTGAAATTCTGCTGTGGATAATGTGTTTACTCCACTGCTGTGCCTGCATGGCTTGCTATGGCCTGGCCTACACGAAACAACAAAAGTGGCAGAGCATATGACACACATAGGTGGCCAGGAAGCATCTAGCTTTTCTGCTGGGCAAGTCAATCATCACACGCAACTCAAACTACATGAAGACACCTCGCATAGGAACTCTAATTGGCTGTCCCAGCAGAATCCAGTCCTTATGCCACCCCGTTAGCTACTATGCCTGTGCTTAAGGATGTTTCTAGAGGATTCTGACCTTCATTATTGGGACTGCTCTTGATGCCACTGAGCCTCTAGGTGTTGTGAAGCAGGTAAAAGCTGTCCCCATGTTGGCTGTGATCTGTGCAAGGCCTGAATACGGGCACAGGAAAATGCTGTGTTTTGTGCTGTTGTATTTGTTGCAGTTTAGGAATGCATTAATAACCACCCTAGTCCTTGCTTGCCTGATTAAATCCCCTCCAAACTTTTGACTCTGGGGTGGGAGGTCCTTCTGTCTATGTGTTGCTTTTATTGGTTAATGAATAAGGAAACTGCTTTGACCTATATAGCAAGGCAGAACTTAGCTAGGCAGGGAAAACTAAACTGAATGCTGGGAGAAAGAAGGCAGAGTCAGAGAGAAGCCATGTAGCCACACCGGAGACAGACACTGGAACTTTACCCAGTAAGCCACAGCCTCATGGCGATACACAGATTAATGGAGATGGGTTAAATTAATATGTAAGAGCTAGCTAATAAGATGCTAGAGCTAATAGACCAAGCAGTGATTTAATTAATATAGTTTCTGTGTGGTTATTTTGGGTCTGAGCTGCCGGGCAGCCGGGAAACGAGCGGCCTCATACAACATGACTCAATGCAACACCGAGTGTCTGTAATTTAGCTGAGAATTCAGATAGATAAGTGTACTTAGAGCTCTCACCATCTCTATGCAGAATATAATGTCATCCCTATTTCTAGCATGCTGACTCACTTTGGCCTTTAACCTTGCCTGTCATCACTAATTACAGTGTCTTGATTTAATTTTTCTGTTGAGCAAGCCTTTAAATGCCTACCTTGATAGGGGTGGGCAGAAAGCTTCAAAGAGTTTGAGTCTCCATGGGTCTTCCATTCAGCTCACCCTCTCTCTTGCTTCAGTCTCCCCATCTTTCCTGGGTCCTGTGGAGCAACAGCTGCCTCACTGCTGTCTCACCCGCTGCAAGCATTAAGTCTCAACTCTTCAAAGTCAGAGCCGACCATCCACTTTCTCTCTTCTAAAGTATTTGTTAGCATCTCATATCTGCCATGATAGCTGAGAAAGTGGCTGGAGGGCTGTCTTCGTTCTGTGTGTGACTTTCTCGATGGCCCTGCTCCCTGCTGTCCTCACATCTGAAGGTCTTATGACTTTCAGTTTTGTTTCTGTAGCCTTCGAGCAATCTTCTGTTGCAGCCCCGTGCCTCAGTCCCACCCTCCAGGGTTCCTGATGCTGAGTGCTGAGTCTTGTAAGGTTTTACCCACTGGTAAAACTCTGAGTCTGCTAATGACAGCTAACATAGTTCACACACTGCCACTAGTGAGCATCAGGTTTGCAGCATACTGACATTTTCTTAAGCAGTACAAACTGGCATATGAGAGAGCCAGTTAAGTCTTTTACAAGCTCAGGAAGGCTGCATTGGTAGAATGCTATACTAGTGTGAATAAAGCACCTGGGTTCAATCCCAGGCATGGTAGAGAAAAGGGGTTGATTTTGAGCCATGCTGTGAAATGAAAATGGGAGTAAAACACATGTAAAGAAGGTCAATATCAACACTCAAAAGGCATTAGGAAGTTTCCACATTCCAGCAACCAGTGGATAGAGGACGAGTGAACGGGAAGGAGCTGGAGTTCTGGGCCGGGAATGCTCCACATAGACACTACACTATCCTCAGTTCTACTGGTACTTATTATATACAAAAAATCTGCATACCTTACTAGGTACTGGCCTACTTCCTCATTGCAGTGACTTCCTATGACCTGCCACAACTGCAGTTCAGCTCTGAAGGAACTGGGGATACAAAGCTGGGCAGGAGGCCCAGCTCTACAGCAAGCGAGGGAAGCTCTGCATACTGCTCACACAATTTAAGTCCAGGCATTCGTAACTACTTTGGTATGGTGAGGTTGCAGATTAATTTTTTTAAGGGTTTATTTTCTCTTTGCGTCTGTCTGAATGTGTTCATGTGCACCTCCATGCAGATGCCCCAGGAGGCCAGAAGAGGCCATCAGTAGTGACAGGTGAGTGAGCTACCCAGAGTGCACGCTGGAGGCAGACTGGTCCTCTGAAGGCGCTGCACGGACACGGACCCATCTCTTTAGGGCTGCTTTTACGTTTTTTAATGTTGCTTTGCATACAGATTTCAAACTTTGAAGTGCACTTCCCTTTTATACATTGTCTGCATTATAAGTGCAACAACATTCATAAACTGTAGTTTAAAACTACACATGCTCTGCTACTGGAAGTCAGACAACCACAGACCAACAAATACCAAATCTCCCCAACAGTCAGATTACACCATGCCCCTGCTCCTGCATTTCCTAAAAGTGCCTATTACTCCCTGACAATGCTGCCTGCCCAGCAGAAGACACACAGGATGTTGAATAACATTTAAAGGACATGGCATTGGTGTGTCACAAAACATTCCCTGGAGAGAGTCACATCTACTCACCCCAGACAGGGAGCCCATGACAGAACAAAGTATGAATACTGCCAAAGTCTAACTTGGTAAACAATGACTGGGCGGGGCTTACTTACAGGAATGTGGGTGAGGGGCTACTTACAGGGGGCAGAAATGACTCACAGACGGCTGCACCCCCAAAGCCCACCCAGCATGGTGACAGTTCACAAATCTGGGAACCTGGAGCACGCTGCACAGCCTGCAGGCAGCTTCACAGATTGGAGAGTGTGCTTCCCAAGTGACTGCAGTCTAAGCCTCCTTCAGGAAGGTCAGCTAGTTTATGCTTCTTTTAGGTACCTGGTTCCCAACTTTCCTAATGCTGTTGAAAACAGCATCCGTTGAAACAGTTTCTCATGTTGTGGTGACCTCAACATAAAATCATTTTCCTCGCTACTTCATGACTGTAATTTTGCTACTCTTATTAATCATAATGTAAATATCTATGTTCTCTAATGGGCTCAGGAGACCCCTGTGAAAGGGTCATTCAACCCCAGAGGGTCACCACCCATAGGTTGAGACCACTGTCTTTGAGTCTTCTTTGTAGCTTGGCTTGTCTGAGAGTCTTTTATTTGCAGCCTGGCTTCTTTACTCTGGGAGGTAGGGATCTAATGAATCTGATCATTTTCCAGGACTTCCTGGAGCTATTTTGAGCTGTTTACTTTCCAGCCTAAGGAGCTTCCCAGTAGATGGAATGTTCCAGTCTTTAGGAAACTGGTACCCAACAGCATCCATAGGTTGTTAATATGACTTCATGAGAGGGTACATGCACACATCAGAATTAAAACACAAAAGAAGTAGAGTGATAAACTAACATAATACATTTTTCTTTACAGTGTAAATATATCCTATAGTGTACTTTGGAAGTCTGTGAAGAAGAAAATTGTTCTAAACTTTGCTCAAAACAAGTTTAAGTATGTATTGGAAGCTGACACGTTACTTGTAGTATCCTGAGAAGCCCTACAAGCACCATCCATGACTGCTCATGTGGACTGCCTTTCCCATGGTGTAGAGATCTGGTGGCCATGTGCAGACTGCAGAGGTCTGTACCCCTAGTCAGAGCTCAATGGATTTGCAGCTGATACTTAGGCCAGGTCAGTTAGTTGGATTCTTGTAGCGCCTGCACTACGGGTCGGTATGTGAGCCAGGAACTAGGCTGGAGACTTAAAAATACATGCACACAGACAGACAGAGACACAGGGACACGGGTCATCCTTGATACAAGAATGTGAAATGTATTTTGCTCCAGGGAAGCTTATATAGGGATCTTTAACTGAGAACCATGCCCCAGCTCTAGGGTTCTTTCAGCTGCAGACCTCATCAGAACCCACTCCCCTGACATCAGGTCTCGTGCTCAGAGCAGCTGCAGGCACAGGCAAACAAGTTGTTTTGCTCAGTTCACTCCAGCAGGCAGAGGGTCTGAGGCAGGCAAAGAAAGTCAAGGGGCCAGGGGTCTGCAGCCCCCAACAGCTCCTCTTTGTTTATATAATTAGACCAGGCCTGTCTTGGGTTGCAGAAGCACATGACAGGCTCCTGTCTTACCTGTCTCTGGCTCACTGGTCTTTCCATAGCCTGCTAAGCCATACTGCTCGTGGAGGAAGCCCACTTTCTTGGGCAAATCGCTGCTGCTGCTGCTGCTGCTGCTGCTGCTGCTGCTGCTGCTGCTGCTGCCTGTTGTAGAGCAACAGAAACCCTCCAGCTACAGGAGTTCCTAAGGCCGGCTGTTCAGCAAGCCTAGGCTATATGGAAATGGCTGGACTGGCATGGGCATGGCACAAATATAATGAAAGGAAAGGGAGCAGCCAACCACATGCTCCAACTGTTCTTATAAAAGGAGGTCTATAGGTCAAACCAAAAAAAAAAAAAATGCCCTGGTGCAAATTATATAGGGAATTGAGGATCTCTAAGGCAGTGGCAACCTGGCTGGCTGGGGGATCGACAGTGCTACCCACAGCAGTCATCTGACTGGTGGCAATTCCGGCTGCCTCAGAGGCCACAGCAGTAACAACATCAGCCACCTGCGTTGATCCCAAAATCTTGGCCAGGACGGCTCAGCGCCAGTTGACTCACTGGAACAGGCACCAAGCCCGAACCCAGGCCACAGCGGCAGTCGTCTCGTTAGCCCAACAAGCTGTTTAAAAGACACAAAACTTAAGAACAGTTAAGGACAGAATCATTAATTAGCCACAGTCAGCTGCATAAGAAGCCCTATTTTGGCTTTGGTTTTCCATCTTGCTGTGTTATTAAACAAGGTAGAATCCTGCACAGCCAAGGGTCCAAAATTTAAACAGGCACGAAGTCCACAGAGATACCATCCGGTGAAGGTAGACACTACCATATTGGGCTGGATTCTGAAAACAAAAATCCTGAGAATCCTTGCTAACATTCTTGTAAACTGATTGCGGTCCCCATCACAATGATGAATAATGTGCTCTGGCCATAAATCATAGTATCAGGCCAACATTTAGCACAAGGAGAAAGAAAATTCAGCAAAAATAAAACACAAACTGCCAGATAGGCTCCTTAACTGATCCTCCTGCCTCTGCTTCCTTCAGCAAATCCTACTGGTGTGCACCACCAACACTGGCTGCTGGGAGACAGGATGGCAGCGCACTTGAAGGACTTGTCCCGCTGCGTGGGTCCCTCAGGTCCTGACACTCATGCTACATCTTGGGCACGCAGAGCCAGGAACCACTGCTGCCGTCTCCATATGCCACTCGCAGATGGGCAGCCCAGCAGGTCTGAGTGGCTCTGGCCCACCCCGGCTCCAGCACTTGCCTCTGTGGTTGCCAATGTTCCTGGTACTGCCTGCTGAGGCTCCACCAGGCTGGGCACCCACTGGGCTGGGGCAATGCACCTCCCGCTGCTGTGGCTGGAAGCCGGTGAGGCAAGTGGGCTCATTCTTGGGAATCTCAGAAGGGGCCTGAGCTCCTTCCTTTCTTTGGGCCCACAATGGCAGACAGGTTCCTGAGCCTCACTTCCTCCAGTAAACAATCATTTAGGGAATTTGGGCATCATTTCTCTATAAACTACTTCCTGCTGTTTATTGGGTGAAGTATCTTTGCGGGTATTCACAGCGACCTTTCGGGGCAGGGTTGGTACATGACAAATCCTTAGACTCAAACCTTAAAGTTAACATACCTTTATGCTGGTTTATCTTGGCAGCCCATACAATAAAATGTCTCTTCTTTTTCTGCAAGTTTACTGTCTCTTTAAAAACTTTAATTCCAGTGGCCTATTTCTCTAAAAGAACCATCAATTGACTGGTCAATACCTGAACAGAATTACTGGAACCTATATTCAATCCACCCTCACCATCAATCTCTTACTTGCTTGCTGGCCACCCTTCCGAGGGTGATCTTTCAGCGTCTCCCCAGTTCCCGATCTCGCTGGGGGCCTCCACCTGTGGTGTCCATGCTACAGGTCAAGCCAGGAACTAGGCTTGGAGATTTTAAAACACACACATGCGCACACACATGGGGGAGGAGAGAGAGAGAGAGAGAGAGAGAGATGGGGACATGGGTCATCCTTGATATAAGAATGCCAATTTTATTGTGCTTCAGGGATCCTTAACTGATAGCCACGCCCCAGCTCTAGGGTTCTTTCAGCTGCAGACCTCATCAGAACCCACTCCCCTGCCATCAGGGTCTTACGCTCAGAGCAGCTGCAGGCACAGGCAAACAAGTTGTTTTGCTCAATTCACTCCAGCAGGCAAGGGTCTGAGGCAGGCAAAGAAAGTCAAGGGGCCAGGGGTCTGCAGCCCCCAACAGGTTCTCTCAGCTAAGATTTGAAATCTGATTTCTTCTTCATAGAACAGATTGAATGAGCACAGAGCTGAGGTGTGAAGAGGGTTTCTGGTTGTGGAAATGAGGCCCGGCTGGCTTGACAATGTCCTAACATTTTCTCAAGACTGCTCTGGGTGGGTGGGAGGGAAGTAAGCCATGAGAGATTCCAGCAAAGAATCTTCATTTAGGACTCAAAACCAAGCTGAGTTTCCAGGCCAGCATAAGGCCATGGAAGCATGGCATGCCTACATCACAGACAGAGGTGAAACTGTCTCAGTGGCTTTTACAGGGAGCATCCAGGGGAATGTGGGGAAGCCACAGCTTTGTTCAGTGGCCTGTCCCATCTCAAGAAGTCAGCTATGGACATCTGCAGAGTCCAGAGAGTGAAGTTTCCAGGTGAAGCCAGGCATGGGGGCATATGCCTGTAACTTGTGTTGCTCAGGGGTCAGAGCCAGAAGTCAGGAGTTTAATGTCATTCTTGCCCCTACACATTGAGTTCAAGGCCAACAACTTGAACTGTCTCAAAAACAAAGTAAAACATGACTCATGTCTCCCTGCTTTGGTACAAGCTGAGCCAGAAAGAACCTAAACTGAAAAGAGTGGGCAGAAGGGCCGTGACCTCTCTACCACCACAAATGGCTGTAGACAGCCATTCACCTAACAGGATGCTAGGTGTTGGACAAAGGAACCTTTGGAAGCATTTGCAGAGATGTGGAACGTAACAATGGAGTTAGGAATATAAATGCAACACGTGCATCCATTATGCTGTAAGGCTGAAAGTCATGACTGAGGCACCAGACGCACTGAAAACCAGGCACCAAAATGCTATGACTCCATCTTCAGACCTGTTCCACCCCTATTTTGGGTTTCACTTATTTTTCAGAAATCTTTTAAATTATGCAGCAAATAAGCTGTAACATGCCAGGTGTGTCCAGGTGTGTTATTCAAGGCACTGGCACACTAAAATATTTGGTCCAGTGCTTCCATAACACTGGACATTCACTCAACAATTGCTAAGAATTTCCCCTGACAAAGAAAACTGACACACTTTATCCTACCAAAATTTGTGAGGCTTTCACATGGCAAAGGAGACATAAATTTTGAAAATTATCAATACAAGAAGAATTTACAAGAGAAGCTAAGCAGCCCGGCCTCCAGGACTCCTGGTTTCCCAAACTGTCCAATTTGCAAGGGGAAGCCTCACCATACATGGAGAAGCCTGTCACCTGAAATCACAAATCAAGCAACGACACTTTAAGGACCATCTACAAAGTAACAGTTCTTAACCTTCCTACTGCCGTGACCCTTTAATACAGTTCCTCATGTTGTGGTGACCTCCATCTCAATCATAAAAATCAAAAAATTTTGTTATTACTTCATAGCTGGAAACTTACTACTGTTATGAATCATAACAAGCATCTGATATTTGACCCATAAGTGGCCAGCTGAGGCCCACAGGTTGAGAAACTGCTAGTTTTAAGCATGCAAGAGCTTAACTCAAAGCATGCCACTTCTGACTCGGTGCTGATGGGGAAACTCTGCCAACCAATCACATCTAGTTAAGGTGTGGCTACCTGGAGCCCAGGAAGAAAAACTGGGAAGACCCAGGAGCTCGCTCTCTCTGCGTGACTCCCGCTGGACAGATAGGAAGTCAGACCTCCCACTCTTGTAGCTTGAGTTTCCCCTTATAACCATTAAAAATATAATTTTTATCCTTGAGCTGGCCTGGTTATTTATCGTGCCGACCTAATTTGCAACATCTGGTGCCCAACGTGGGACTTCTAGAGCTTCTGGCAGCTTTAGGCAGCTGCGGCCACGCCACATTCATTTGGGCGTAGACTGCGCTCATGCTGAAGCTCAGGTGGTGCTGGCAGAGAAACATGGGAGGCCAAGGCAGAAAAGTGTCACTGCCTCCGGAGCTTGGCATCCAGCTCTGAGCCCAGTATTGTGCACTCCCCCCTTGGCTTCCCTAAGCCACTTGTGTGACCCCATCACCCAGTGCACGCACCCAGCCCAGCTCCACCACCGCTGGAGTGGGAGATCTGTCTAGTGAGGCTATTGAACAGCCAAAGACATTCACAGAGCACATGGTCTGTGATTTATACCAAAAAAAAAAAAAAACCTTCTTGATTTGAGTATATTTTTCAGTATTTTACTTAAATTCAGCATCTAAAACCAAGCACGTGGATTCAGGTGCACCCCAACACCTACTGGCAGGCAACGGTTATTGCATCTACTCCAGCTGATTGAACCACAGGTAAGATTTATTATTTTGAATACAATTAATATGTTACTGATTTTAAAAGGGCAATATGTCAGACAATCTAATCGTCCAAGGTTTCCATAGCCTTTTCACTTACACCATCTGTGAGGTCTTACAAGACACATATGACATCCCTCCTACATTGCTATTTCTAGGGTTCACTTTTTTTCTTGTAATCTGTATTTTTTTTCTTAAAATATGGTTTGACAGTAGGAAAATGATGCAGTCTTTACAGACTGAATCCAGGATTCTTAGAAAAGAAGTTGGAAATCTAAGGAAGGACATGACCATCTTAACTAACAATTTTCAGTCGGCTGAGGTACTTTTAAACACGATACAGACTGATACCAAACTTTTTAAAAAAGAGATTGCACATCTGAAGGAGGATACTAGGACTTTGTTTAATAGACTCAGTCAACTGAGTTATTTTTGGAAAAGGTACAATCTAATAGTAATTCATTTAAAGAGAGATTCAGCACTCTAGAGAAGAAAACAGCTGATTTGGCACATAATATTAATTCATTTAAAGAGAGATTCAGCACTCTGGAGAAGAAAACAGCTGATTTGGCACATAAAACCCAGTCAATGACAGTGGGTGCTGAAACATTATTTGAGAGAATTTGCACTGTTGAATCTATTAATCAGACTCTGTCAAAGGGGTATGACAGACTGATAAAATGTCTCTCCAAGAAGGTACTATACATGCCATGAAGATTATGTCCAAGGTTGAGACATTATCTCTACTAGACAGACTTTATACCTTAGAATCCTCAATGGGCATTAGAGCAGAATACTGGACAGGAGACCCAGCCCTTGCAGAAGGCAATGGTAAACAGATTTGAAAATTGAGAAAATTATCGACTTTGATGACCAGGAGCAAAAGGTAAGGAGACAAAATTTAACTTCATCAGTATATAAAATTCTCCGCGATAGCTTCCCCAGAGTTCTACCTGCCTTTCCAGTAATAACATCAGAAAAAGTATCTGGCTCCAAATACCCTAAGGTTATCAAGAAATATACATGGGAGCCTGTATGTATGAGTGATTTTAAAGAAATTAAACAATTGCGACTTACAGATTACATTCGTCCTTTGTTAGAGAGATGTATATTGATACAAAGTTAAATTATATTGAATATTGTATGCATGTATGCTTCTACCTCTGTTTAAAACATTGTTTATGCATTGATATATATATTTACCATATTGCAGTGTACATTTCTACCTCTGATCAAGATACTTATACATTGTTTACATTTGGAGGTCATTATCCTCATTTATTGCACAGTTGTTTATTGTCTTAGTCTTTAAGTTAGATAGGTATTGAGAATTATAGATCAATAATCACCTATGTTTTTCATACTTATAATTAGACTAATCAGGTTCTTTAGATACATAGAGATTATATTCAGTATAGATAGATAATCTTCAACGTCTTCAAAGAGCTGAAGAAAATGGCATTTAATCTAACTTAGAGTTCCGTGGTGGTGAGACACAATCGCTCCTGGCAACACCGATCCATTTTTGAGAGAATGTTGAGCATCAAAGACACTCTACCTGGAGCTTTTCTTCTTGGCAGAACTGGCCTTTGGGCAAAGAAATGCCCATACCTCAACCACTGACAGAGATACATAGTATCTGTAAATGGATAAAACAGGATTGTCATATCCTGCCAAGACAGGGTAAGATAGTTTAGGAAAGTTTGCCTTTGAAAATGGTATGTCAGTTACATTAGGCCTTAGCCAAAGTTGGTTGCTTCAACATTGCAAATGAGACTTGCCCAGGTAGCCAGTTGTCTTTGTCATTTGTTGCACATTTTGGAAGTTGTTCAATTGCACTTCCTGTTTACTCAAGTAATATTGTTTCCCTTCTCAGATCTTCGAAGGAGTTGAAGATTAGATAATTGTAGTTACCTTTCTCATGATTTAGCCAAGCTTAATTTCAATGCAATATTTAGACTCCTTGAAATAGAGTGTTTAGTAAAACTTTTGTTATGTGTTCCTTGCTTAATATTGTTTATTGTTTGTAATTTTATATTTGATATCTGTTCCTATTGTATATAGTTGTATTGGGTTTGGATTGATCTTGTTTAGAAAAAAGGGGGAGATGATGGGGAAACTCTGTCAACCAATCACATCTAGTTAAGGCATGGCTACCTGGAGCCCAGGAAGAAAAACTGGGAGGAACCAGGTGCACACTCTCTCTGTGTGACTCCTGCCAGACAGATAGGAAGTTGGACCTCCCACTCTTGTAGCGTGAGTTTCTGGTGTAGGACGTGCTTCTTCATTTGTATTGCTTTCATTGATTAAATAAAGAGACTGCCTTGGCCTTTTGATAGGGCAGCCCTTAGGTGGGCGGAGTAGACAGAACAGAATGCTGGGGAGAAGGGAAGTGTGGCAGACGCCATGATTCTCCTGGCCAAGATGGATGCTGCTTAGACTCATGCTGGTAAGCCACAGTCAAGTGGCGATACACATTAATGGAAATGGGTTAATCAAGATATGAGAGTTAGCCAATAAGAGGCTAGAACTAATGGGCCAGGCAGTAATTCAATGAATACAGTTTCTGTGTAATTATTAAGGGTATAAGCTATCCAGGACCAAAAGCAGGCCCGCGGCCGGGAGCTGGGCAGCGGGACACAGCCCACTCCTCCTCATGCAACAGTTTGGCACCCAACGTGATGGGCTAAATCCACTTAAAAACCTGAGAGGGCTTAAAAAGGAAAGAGACAGAGTGGCGGGATCAGGCTTAGTCAGGCAGGAGAGCATGGTGGATTTCCACAGCCATACACAGAGATGTTTCCAGGCTGCGCACGGCTCAGAGGTACAAGCAGCACCACCATGTTGGACTGGGTGAAGCAAGCAGGCAGTACCTGTGTTTGAACTGAAATTGTCACAGCTTAGATTCTTAAGAGCTTAGCATTTTAAAAGCATAAAGCAAATCTGTTCCTGTACATTAAAGAATTACAGATTCACAATAGGACAGATTCAGACATAAAATACCTCTAAATGAGTCATACTGTTAGATAAAGTACGTAGGCATGGGAGAGAAAAGAAAAAGAGTACAAATAAAGTTAATGCCTTAAAAAAGGTAAAGTCTTTAAAGAGACAGACTACAGATAGTCATAGATTAAAAGAAATAAAAATAAGCCACGTAAAAACAGAAAATTCACAAAATGTCTGGATTATGTACATTATTGTGTTTTTAAAAATTTTTTGACTGTAAAGGAGCTAAGTACAGAGAGAATTTTCATTGTATGGGCTGCCAAACAAAACCAACATATATGTTCTAAAGGTATCATGACTTCCAAATTTGGGTCTAAGGATATGGTGCTTTGGAAAAGAGGTTCTTCTTTTGTTTTTTTTTTAATATTTATTTTTTTATTTTTATTATGTGTACAATATTCTGTCTGCGTGTATGCCTGAAGGCCAGAAGAGGGCACCAGACCTCATTACAGATGGTTGTGAGCCACCATGTGGTTGCTGGGAATTGAACTCAGGACCTTTGGAAGAGCAGGCAATGCTCTTAACGCACAGAGGATGAGAACCCGTGGATTGCTTCCAGACCAATAATATGGTTTCATAGACCATGCCCTCCTGAAAGGTCATTGTGAACACCTCAGAAAATTACTTCACTCAACTGCCAACTGAGATGAACCTGGCACACAGGATACACCATGAAAGACCTGATTAACAGCGCCCCCATACAGCAGGAAGAAGTTTGGAGAGAAAAAACTACGTCCATATTCCCAAATAATGTTTATAAATGTTCTTTTACATTTAAAGGGGGATATGATATAGATATGAATAATTTGCATTGGTATGGATTTTGCCTTATTGATATAAATTTAAGGTCAATCTTGTTATATGTATATTTCTGCTCTTGTTTAAGGTATTGTGATTGTGTAGTTTATTTAAAAATGTAATGTATAATTAAGAAATATAGGTTAATAGATAGTCATCTATAATAGTCAAGTTTGTAGTCATGTTAGTTAGATTTTCTAGATGTGCACAGATATATTTCAGATAGGCATTCTTCATATCTTTCAAAGACTCAGAATATGGCATTTAATGTTTTAATAACTTAGGACTTTTCATGACAATGAGACATGCCTGCTCCTGGCAGCACCAGCTACTTCAAGAGAAAGATGGGCATCAAAGAGGCTCCTTATGGAGTTGGTTTGCCATTTGGGCAAGAAAGTGCTTTTACCTGGACTGTTGCATAAACTGGACACAAAGAACCCACAGAGAGAGAGGACTGCTGAAGTTGCCTAAAGGTGAGATGATCCTTCAGGGTTCCTGATTCATAAAAGAGACTGTGAGACATTCTGTAGGATACAAAGAAAAAAAAAATGACCGAACTGTCTTTAAATTTTCCTGCTTCATGGAAATGTCTGCTGAATACTATGGGCCTGTAGGCTGAAGATGGATGCCCTAAGGGTACAAAAAACTGTCCAGGCAGTGAGATGTTTCTGTCATTTCTAGAGTTTGGAAGTTGCTTATTTCTTGTTTACTTAGGTAATATTTTATCCTTCTTGAGTCTTTGATGGAGTTGAAGAATAGATAGTTATAGTTTTCCATTGTTATGATAAAAGATAAATTAGATCTAAACATTGCAACTGTAAGTCTTGCTTGATAACTGTTTTGTTATATGTAATTTTACTATGTTAAAGTGAAAGCCTTTCTTTTTTGTTTAAACAGAAAAAGGTGATATGGTGTAGGAGGTGCTTCTTCATTTGTATTGCTTTCATTGGTTAAATAAAGAGACTGCCTTGGCCTTTTGATAGGGCAGCCCTTAGATGGGCGGAGTATACAGAACAGAATGCTGGAGAGAAGGGAAGTATGGCAGACGCCATGATTCTCCTGGCCAAGACGGATGCTGCTTAGACTCATGCTGGTAAGCCACAGTCAAGTGGCGATACACATTAATGGAAATGGGTTAATCAAGATATGAGAGTTAGCCAATAAGAGGCTAGAACTAATGGGCCAGGCAGTAATTCAATGAATACAGTTTCTGTGTAATTATTAAGGGTATAAGCTATCCAGGACCAAAAGCAGGCCTGCGGCCGGGAGCTGGGCAGCAGGACACAGCCCACTCCTCCTCATGCAACAAGTTTCCCCTTATAACCATTAAAATTATAATTGTTATCCTTGAGCTGGCCTGGTTATTTATCGTGCCGACCTAATTTGCGACACGGTGGAACTGAGGACATGGAGCACTGTCATAGCGACACAATTTTTGTGTTGCATAGCAGTTTGCTGCATCCACAGAAAAGCACAGTGATGCACTATCCAGGCCACATCTTCCCAGAATACACTGTCTTTATAGGGTGTCAGCATCCAACTCAGGACTGCTATCTCCTAATCTCCTGTGTTGTCCTAAGAACAGGAAAATCTCTAGGTGTACCCATTGGGGAGAGGAGGACAAATACATACTGCAATCCAAGCATTAGTGGGACCAGTGAAAGGGAAATAAAATTCAAAAGTATTCCATCTGAGATTCTCAAAGCAACGTAAAAATTACTACTTCTGCATTGGTGGAGGCTGCTTGTGAGTATCCTGGCTGCCAAGACCCGAATTAATCACACAGAAACTGTATTATTATAACATTGCTTGGCCTATTAGCTTACACTTCATATTGGCAAGCTCTTATATTAACTCATCTCTATTAATCTGTGTATTGCCACATGGTGGTGGCTTACTGGTAAGGTTCCGGCATCAGACGTCTGTCTCCTACAGTGGCTACATGGTGTCTCTGACTCTACTTACACTCTCCTCCTTTATCTGCTTGGAATTCCTGCCTTGCCCTATTCTGCATTGCAATAGGCCCAAGCAGTTTCTTTATTCATTAACCAAACACATTCATAGCATACAGAGGGGAATCCCACATCACCTCCCTTTTCTGTCTAAATAAAAAGGAAGGTTTTAATAACATGGGCGTCAAGCAGGAATTACAGTTACAATATTTATATCTACTTTTTCTTTTATCATAACTAAGGAAAACCATAATTATAACTATCTATTCTTCAACTCCATCAAAGACTCCAGAAGGATATATTTCCTAAGTTAATAGGAAGTGCATTGTAAGCAACTTCAAAAACTCTAGAATTGACAGAGACATCTCGCAGCCTGGACAGTCACCCAAAGTTCTTCTGTACCGTTGGGGCATCCATCTTCAGCCTATGGACCCATAGTATCTAGCAGACTTGTCCGTGAAGCAGGGAATTTCAAAGACAGTTCCACCTATACTGGCAGTTTGTTAGTCACTTTCTTCTGTGTCCTGCAGAATGCCTGGCAGACCCTTTCATGAAGCAGGAACCCTGAAGGACCGTCTCACCTTTAGGCAAGTTCAGCAGTCATTTCTCTGTGGGTCCTGCATGTACAGCATAACATCAAGCAGTCCAGGCAAGAGCAGTTTCTTGTCCAAATGGCTAACAAACTCCATAAGGAGCCAGATGAAAATGAATGCACTAGTTCAGAATTGAGTATAACAAAGGTTTCTTTATTTAGGGGTAGACTCTCACATCACAGTCCTCTGCATGAACAGAGAACAGGAACCAAATCCAGCAGCCAGGAGAGAAAGAGTGAGTGTATGAGCGGATGTGTGTGCAAGCTTTACAACTGCATTTATAGTATAAGAGACCAGGCCCAAGTGGGCTGGTACCTTAAAGGCTATTGGCTGAGGAAGTTCCCACAACAATTCTGAATTTAAAATCAATCCATCTAAAGAGAAAAATTTATTTTAAAATTTGCTTTTATTGAGCTTTTTGGTTGACTGGATGTGGGGGGATGATGGAATTACCTAAAAACTAATTGCTTCTGAAAATATATTCTCACATATAATAAAATATTCAACTGTAAGTAACTAGAGGGCTGATAATGGCTCAGCCCTTAAAGGGTAGACTCACAACCAACACTCTAACTGGAGAAGCTTATTCTAACCACGGAAGGTCCTAGGACTGGGATGGCTAGAGGCAGTATGGTTTTGTAGCAGAGCCCTCCCTCTGGTGGACAATGGTAGGAATTTTAACAAAAAGGTTAAAATCTTACCAAGATTCTTCATTTCCTCTTGTATGCACAGACTTAAAGACGGAGGGATAGTTACCTATGAGTCAGTGACTTGTAGTTTTGTATAGGTTGTTTTAAAGTCAAGGTCATTAGGCTACTGGAGAGCTGAGATGTAAATCCATTTTCCGGCTTCCAGTCAGAGGAGTTTGTATTTGTTTTCTCTCCAAAATTCTTCTGCCGGATCACCAAGTGATGGCAGTAGAAAGACAGGGGATGCAATGAGATCATGCCTTAGACACGAGGAGCCAGCTGCCTTGACTTGCCCCTGAGGATGTGATGAGAAGCCACCATTTGAGAATGAACCCCTTCCACAAGTGGAAGTCAGCCAGTGCTTTTATCATGGGCTTGGCCTATGAAACTGTGAGAACCAGGGTTAATAATCCACCAATCTAAGTTGCACTAGGTCAGGTAATCTTGGCCTGAGCTTGCAGCCACCTTTACTAACAGCTCTTGCTTGTGTAGGCTTGTTTGCTGCACTGTGGAAGGCTGACCAACCTTTATTCACTTCATCCCAGGAGCAGACCCTCTCAAACCTCAGCTGCCCTGATTGTCAAAAATGTCTCCAGGAAAGGTCTTCAAAAAAGAAACCACTGGAGGCCAGAGATAAGGTGACCTTGTAGGCTTACTCTGAGAATCAACTACAGCCAAGTGATATAGCAATGGAAATGGGTCAAAGTCATCAAATTCTGGCTTTGAAGTTAGACCTGGTAGAAATGTTGAAAGAATGGGCAGAGTGTGAGAAAGAGAAGAGGCAGGGCAGTACTGAAGACTTGGGCCCCAATAAACTGAATCGTTTCCACTAAGGTGAGAACACCAAGAGGGGCCTGGTTTGGCTGCCATTTTGACTGGGGGTCGGGACATAGTTAACAGCGCACTAGGATACAACTTTGAACATAATAAATTTAAGAGGCTTGGACTGGCAAAGATGACTCAGCAGGTAGAGGTGCTTGTCCCTAAACCTGATGGCCTGGGCTTGAATCCCAGAACTTACACAGGGGAGAACTGACTCCTGCAAGTAGTGCTCATACCTCCACACACACACTGACATAGGTGTCCATCGTGTTGTGTGTCAGTGTGTGTGTGCATGCACACAGACCCCACATGATAAATAAAAAGGTAAAATAGTAAGATATATGTAAGAGGCTTAGACATCTAAATGGAACTGCCAAGTTGCACTGAAATACAGTGTGGAAATGAATGTGGATCTGGTCTGCTATTATATGTTATGTAACACTAGACTTAGAGGTAACATTTAAAAACCTAGGAAATGAATATTGTTTTGAAATTTTAAAAGGAGATACAGGATAGAGACCTGATCACTTCTGACCTTTCCATATAAAGGATGAGGTGAGACTAAGAACAGGGACAAGACAGGAGACACAGGCAGCTGTGGCAAAGCTGGGGCCCTGAACTTTTTCAGTTTTCTGAACACTTTAGTTCTTCCCTCAGCAGTGCAATCCTTTACAGCCTCTGTGTTCCCTGCAACAATCTGGTACGTGCAGATCTATCTTTGCACCTGTAACTCCAAGCAATACCTGGCAAATGGGACATCTCTACCAGAGTTCAGTTCCAGCCTATGTTGTTCTGTAGCACTGATACTTTTTGTTAGGAGGGAGAAACAGGAACCACAATTACACTGCAGCATACAATAGCCATTACTCAGGCATTGCTGGAAGAAAATGAACAGAATCAAATCAATGTCTCCAGGGAAAACAGGGAGTGCTGGGGACATCCTTTTCCTTTCTTATTTGAACTTAATTCTGCTCACTTTTTTTCTTCAGTAAACACAAACAGTGTAATTTGGTAGGGATGGTTGGTGCTGGTGTTTTGTCTTTTAAGAAAGGGTCTCACCACACAGGTCAGGCTGGCCTCAATCTTGTGATTCTCTATTCTCAGTATCTCAAGTGTTGGAATTACAGGTATGCACAATGCCGTTTGCATTGCTTTTTTTCTCCTCACAAAAAAGGGACAGTAATTTATACATCATTCACTTAAAAGCAGCAGCTCAACCAATCCTGCTTTGTTTCTATTCCAAGCCATCTCTCCATGTGATTAACCAAGCATTTAACGTATTTAACAGATATCACAAGGACTTGTAATTATACTATTATCACAATGGGAAAATGATTCTTCATTTTTATTTCCTTGCAGGGTGTGAGTGATTCTTCAATCACATTATAAGATAACCAGAATGCAAATCCCACCACTGTATAAATTTTTGAAAGAAAAACTTTTGAAATTTGATCCACATTCCAAACGAGGGCCACCAAATGATTGGGTATTTGAGAGCTTCAGGTACCACCTCAATAGCATTCATCCCCCTTGCAATTTATGAATAAAAGTGCCAATCACATCCTTTTGGGGTGCCTTTCAATCTGACCTGGGGTCTTATTTCCTGCTAGTTTGAAAGAAGCTAAGCCTACCAACGGGGCAACTCTTTAATAGGGAGTGTTTCTCTACCAGAAACACTAAGAGTATAACTGTGTCTTTTCCAAAGTTTTAGCTACTTTTGGTGCCCTCTCTCTACTGCAAGTTGCAAAAACGAGATCATTATTCCACCCTAAATTTTGGCATTCAGTAAGTGGATTTTCCTCCTCTAAGTGCCTCCAGTCTATTCACCTAGTGGCTGAAAATAATACTAATGTTCAAAATAATGAATTGGTCCCTAACCATTTGCCAATGGTGACCAATTCCTTACTGCTCTAGTTTTATGTTTCTCTTTAGTCTAATTATGCATATAAATTCATTTGGTGCGTCAATGCATCACTTTTACCTTCTAGAGTATGTTAAACTGTATATTTAGATTTGCTTATCCATGTCACTAAGGCAGAATGGATTGGACAGGATATTCTTCTAATATTTTGTCCCAGTCATTTTCCTCTTACCTACTGCTAGGACTTCATTGGGAGGGAAAACCATGAACCTTGGAATATGGTCAATACTGCTTTGCCTCAAAACATCCATAATGAGATTCCTATATCTGGAAATATGGCACCCTATTGAACAACTGGGACTTTGCAGATACATCTAAGACATATATCTAAGAATGTGAGATGGGGAGATTATGCTGACACAGGAGGACACAATAATACACCCTGTAAGAAAGAAGGGAGAACGGGACCAAGGAGCAGGGATTTCAGGAGATGACTTTCGGCTATGGAGATGGAAGGGAACTCTCAGAGTGGGACAAGAGAGGGACTGACAAGGCCCCCAGTATATCCAGGACCACCCTGCCAATACCTTGATTTCAGACTGAGGTCAATTTTGGATTTGTGGTCCTCAGGTAATCTGTCCTAGTAGAATTAAAACAAAACTTTTGGCATATTTTTTATTGTGAAATATTGGGTTTAGAAAAAAAGTACAAAATGTCAACAGTCAGATGTGTACAGGTACAGTATTTCATTAATTTATACATGTGACCAGCATTAACAGGTTCATTGTAAAATGCATATTTAGACCAATACACTCTAAAGATGACCTTAATATTCACAGGCTATTAATACATGATAACTGGAGCTCAAATGGCCCTCACTGGGCTATGCTAACGGCAGCGAACAGGCTAAAAGCACAATACAGCACACCATAGTATCTCTGGACAGGTCCACATTTAAAGGGTATCAACTCATTCGGTCAACACACTACATATCTGGGACTGGGACTCAATTACTAATTTATACAATTGCAAAAAAAAAAAGTTATAAATTAAGGTCATGGAAGTAAAGAGTTTGCCTAATTAGAACCAAACAGCCTGAAGTCCCTAAATTTAGGTTTCGGCCTTGCACTTTACAAAGCTTCACTATTTTAAGCTGATTCTCAATTTCCATGTTAGTTAAAGAAGGACAGGAGGATTCCGTTTCTATTGTCTCCAATAAAGTACCAGAACTACTATAGTTCATTTAGAATTGTGACTACTGTGGATTGAAAAATGGCCAGGAAACTGTAATACAAATAATTACAAAATTTAAAGCAAAGTAATGACTACTTTCTGAAGGCAGGAAATCCTCCAAACGTAGCATCCACATTAAGGCATTATCTCCTATGGTTGAGAACAGTATAATAAATTAACATTATTTGTGAGGGCCTCATAACAGACTGCCTTGCTTTTTCCAAATCTGACCCATTCAATCTTACTGTTACTTGAAAACTATGTGTTTGCAAATTGGTAGATTTGCCTTCACTTGTAGTAAACAACTGTGGGACGTTTAATAAACTTGAATAATTTAAAAAGAACTGTTATAATTAAGTATGCTTTAAGAACATTAATCTTTGATATGAAGACCATTATAAACTTTTATCTAAAAACAAAACCTTCAGAACTGACTCAAAGAAGTTTAACTGCACATTTCTAAGAGAAAGAAGCCATATGTTGTTTCTAGCAATGCCTTTAGTTTTAAAATTCATCTCGAAAACAGAACTAAAATTAAGTAATCAATTTCGGTTACTGGCTGAAAACCACTGGAGTTCAGCAGCTAATTTGCATTTTCACAGAATCTATTCCATGCTATTGTACTCCTTTATAGACAATTTTATACTTTGAGACAAATTACTTATAAATAGTGTCTGAATCTTACAGATTTCAATTATTATTCAGACCTAAGCACGGATTTGATTATAAAAAAGTTATTTAATTTTTCAGATTTGTATTAAATTTACAAAGTAAGTATGGTGTACATAAATATTAACTTAGCAACACATTATAAAAAAAAAGCAGATATATGGACCATTATAGAAACATTATAAATTTTAAAGAAATTTCATATAAAAATAAAGTAAAACATGTAACTCACAAAATATAAACGTGAAGCCACACAACATAAAAATAAAATCACTCTATCAAAACGGAGTTAAAATTAAATCTTTATGAAAGTATTTCAACATAATTAAATGAACTCAATGACCAATAGTTTCCCTTATGATACAGAAACAAAGCACAAAAATCACTTAAGTCTATATGCATTATCAGTTAATTCTTAAGTCTTGACAATTGATTTCTTTTTGAAATTGGGTTCTGTACATATGCACTTATATACAAACACTTATTAACATGATTTTTAAACAAACCATATGTACAAAAGTTCAGCATTCCTATAAATAAAAACATTAGGTGGCAAAAGGCACTTGTAAGTAAAAATCTACAGTTTTTACAAAACAAAAACACATTTTATCTTGGATGCTGTACAGTAAACATCAATCCTATAACAGCAATGAAATGTTAGATTACTAAACTAATGTTAGTGATGTAACTTTTAAAAACATATTTACATATACTCTGAAGCTCTTTTAATAAAAGCACCATGATTCTCTAAATTTATGTTGATGCGAAGTAAAAATACAATTCCCAAAAAACCAGTGTTCACCATTTTCCTTGTTTAAAAGCTTTGCATTTCTAAATTGAAAACTATTTATCTGAAATCAGCATAGTGTTAAACAAAAGCAAAACAAAAAACCCTGCTGCTGTTCTTCTAACCACTCCATTATTGCATGTTGCATTTTATATAGCGCACACATGTGCACGCCACAACCTTTAATACTATTGCTAGAAAAAAGTTCTAGGTATCAAAGAATTAAGAAGTCACTCCAAACCAGCTGAAGTTTTATCTGCATGTCTACAACTTAAAAAATGCTGTGTCAATTATAAAAGTGAATAAGAAACACACCAATTTACTTGGCATGTAAAAATATTTTCCACTGCACAGAACATAAGGGCTTCACAGGACCCCTCAAATACACACTGCCAAGCAGAAACGCTACCCAAGTGGCCTTCTCAAGGAGATGTTAGCACGCTTCCACTCTTGTCAAACTTTTTACCCTTTGACAAGGCTGCAACCTGTTTGAGTAGTTCTCTGTTTTTGGCCTGTGAGAGACAAAAATTCAAGGTTTAAAACGTTTGAACTACTAAGTTATGCTGAAAACTACTACTTAATACTATTTTTCATTTGTATAAAAAATTTTATCAAGGAAACACTAAGAGATCCCTATATTTAATCTTTTTAAGGTTAGATGGGTAGAAAGAAAATTCTAAACTGGTTTATCAGCTCTTGGCAAATGTTAATAAAATCTGTCCAGAAATGGCAAGTGGCTCTCTCCCTATAAGATTCAAATTTAAAATAAGAAAAAAGGTTTGGTTTTTTTTAAGACAGGAAAGCTATTTAAATTCATATTATTCTACACCTGATAGCATCAAAGAATGAATCAAATGTTTATTCTGGAGAATTTTCCAACGAGCTGAATGAGGTCTTCCATTTGCTGTTTACTGTTATGCAGAAAAAGTATAAGACTATTTATAAAAATCATTCTATCACTTTGCCAAAGGTCCTTCTTAAAAAAACAATTTTTACTTATTTGTGAACACACAAAAAGATTGTGGGGGGTTCATTCCCTGTTCCCACCATGTGGGACCTAGAAATCAAACTCTGGTTGTAAGACGTAGCAGTAAGATGCTAGTCTTTACCATTTCTTACCAGCTCCTAATGGGCCGTTCATGTGACGATGACTTTAGTACCACCTAAGCAAATTCCTAACTGTACTAGTATAATTTCATAAAAAACAAACAAACAAAAAACAACTCTCCTTTTTTTCTGGTCAAAGACTTCAAATTTCACTTTACCAATAATCTGAATTTTCAGCTGACTATATAATGCCTGGTCATCAGATAGGAACACTGCCTGTAGGGTCCTATTTGGTACCAGTGGTGCTTGTGGGGGATTTACAGGTAGGACCTTCACTGAGTCTTTCTCATTCTTCAGTCAGATAATGAATGTTCCTTGAGTAAACAGACAGTTTACAAGTTATCAAGGCAGTTCTGAAGTTTCTGAGCCAAAAGAAACAGTAGGGAGCTTGGGCACTACTCAAAAACAACACAATCCTAAAATAAATCACACAAAGGGCTGTATGCACTACTCATAAGCTTAAACTATTACTCTCTGACAAATCCCAGCAAACGCTAGCCAGATTTAAATAGTAATAGTGTAGCTATGTATTATTTAACCAAACAGACCCACCAGCTAAGACGAGGAAAAAATCCCAAGAAATAAATTTCAGAGTGCAGAGCTATAGGAAGGCACCCACCAGATCTGCAGAGACAGTTACCACCAAGTATCTACACTGGCTTACCAAAAAATTGAAACTCTACTTTCAATCAAGAAAAACTGAATTTACATTTTTCATTCTTAGAATAAAATGCAGAACTAAATAAATAGACCTTGAAAGCAGTTTTTCTCTTTAATACTTTTGCAGCTAATTTTCAATATGTATTTATAGATTTAGTCTCCCAATGACATTAGTAATTTGTTGATAAATTATATAAGACAAAGGCTTTAAGAAAAATGGTGCATTGGTTGTTAAATAAATTTAATCAGTCTTATTTTAAACATTTGCAATATAAACTGCAGTGCAGTATTTAAATATACAGTGAGATTTTATCCTAATACTGACTTTATACCCTATAGAAGCCAATGAAATTATTTTAATAGTTAAGTCAGAAACATTTAAAAACGTCAGCCTAAATAAAGGAAGAATGTTCAATGAATAACTACATAGACCCTGCCTATCTACTTACCTACACTTAACTGGAGGACACCTTATCCATAACAAGAGCCTCAAGGAGCTGAAAGAACTAATCACACAGCCACAGTACAGTGGCCTGGACATAAAAACATTCACAGGCAATTTCCCTCCCCTTTTAGCTTGTCTTACTAAAAAAGAGAATTTTACTTGGCATTATTTGGTATTTAGGAGGATTGTACACCATTTGGGGGATAAATTTCAGTCTGTGTTCCTAGGGATTTGATAGTTTAAAATATTTAAAGAGGTATTAGAGCAAGATAAGTTTTATTAATCATTAACTTCTGTATATCATAAAAGATTAAGAAAACAGACAGGAGTAAAGGGACAAGTCCAAGTACTCAGAGGCTGAAGGAGGATTTTGAGTTTGAGGCCAACTGGGCTATACAGTGAAGTACTACCTCAAAAGTAAAACAAAATGAGAAAATCATCAACTAGGTATACTCACCTCAGTAACTGCTACTAAAACAAGTGGGTGGGGACTATAGTTAGCGGTGTAGAGTGTCTCTGGCAGAAACTCACTGTCTGGGGAAGCAACTGCTAAGGAGGAGTAACCTGAATTGTGGGCTGATGCAGAACAGGGGAATGAACGGGTAAACCCAAGGCACACAATGTATGTATTCTACGTCTCACTAATTACGTAATCAGTTTCACCAGTAAGATGGGGGCAGTTCATAACTCAGTTCTTGTAAGGAGCATGTATGAACAGCATATACAAAACACACTGACTGACTATCTGACTATCTATTTATCTATCTATCTATCTATCTATCTATCTATCTATCTATCTATCTATCTATCTATCTATACACATACATATACCCTCCCTTCTGCGTGAATGTCTGCCGTAGTGGCAGCATAGGAAAATTCAACTAAGAGGAAGTAAGCTGAAGACACCAACCAGGCTAAAGCAAAAATGTTTCTCTTGCAACTGATTATAACAAAAGGAATTGTTCTTTGGAGCAGTGGGAAGTACGTACCAGGTTAAATCAAACCTAGGAAGTACTTATCATGTTATTTTATAACTTAGAAATATTTACTTCAGTACTTATGTTACAGAAAGTTGATTATAGCCCAGGTAAACATTCAGCATAGCTTAATAAGAATAATATAAAACAACATAATGGTTGGTGGATAAAATCAGTTAACTAACGAACAAGAGGCCATCTCTGAGGGAAGGTAAATACATTTCCACAAATCACCAGCCAAGAACAAGTTCCCTGAACACATTCACCATGCCTCTGGTGCTACAGAGGATTCCTTTCAGATTCCTACCACTAGTAAAAAGAGGTTAATGAGCAGGGAATATATATCGGGACTTCAGGAAATATGTAAATACTATTCAATTATGAAGCATAGCAAACTACAACAGGAACAGAAAATATCCATAGGTGTTACGGAAAAAACATTCTCAGCAGAAAATAAAACATACCAATAAAGCAATATTCACACACCCTTTTCAAAGCTACACTCCTTCTTCAATTATCAAGTCTGAATATGATGTCACCTGTATGCTTACGATTCAAAGCTGCTTAACCTAGGAGTTAAACTCAGGGGTAGAGAGCACTTGTCTAGCATGTGTGAGAACCCAGGGTTTGATCCTAGAATAGCATAAATAAACTAATAAAACCCTGAGCCTGGTACTCAGAGATAAACTCTATGAATGTGACAATTTATAAACTACAGAACATGAAAAAAAGGTAGTGTAGTTTCATAGCAAATGTGTAAAACAGACAAACGAGTTTTAATAAGGGAATAACCCTTTCTGTGATGATGCTCGCTGTCTACCCTCTTTGTGAGGGTGGAGACTCAGATTCAGTTATTCTGTAATAGTGAACCTAATAAACTGTAATACTTTTTAGTTAGTCCACAGTTAAGGGCTCTTGATTTGTGGCACCTGCACACAACATAAAGGCCCTTCAATCATGGTCTTTGAGAACTGGTTTTCTTTATCTACCTCCCTTCCGGTATCCAAAAGGAAATGGGAAGAATGAGTAAAAGACCATATTTTCACCTTAGCACCATAAATGGCATTCCAACCTTAGCTCAACAGTCAAATGAACAGTCTTCGCTGCTTTCCAGGAAGCCTACTTAATGTATACACTGTTTTAAGATTAGCAGTGAGTCACCTTTTCAAAACTTTATAAAGTCAGAATTAAAACTGGAAATGCACAAAATAGGGGTAATAATACCAACTTACCTAAGTCAAGAAATACTACAGTAAAGATTTAAATCTCCAGTCAAATACAAAACGTCACATAAATAACACCATTTACCTGAAGTTGTTCCACAGTTTCTTTGTGAGCTTTTTCCATACTGTTCATCTTAGTTCTCAAATTTGACTCTTGGTACTGGAAGTCTGCCTTCAGCTCAGTTAACTGAAGTGGGAAAAAAAAAGTCATTCATGTCTACAAGTATCTATCCCTTCATAAACATGTCACTTAAGTATTCAACACAGGTGCACACTTGTTATGCAGGTGGAAATGTTGGTAGCAGCTGCATCTTCCATGACACAAAGAGTGGTTTTCTTGCTACTGTCAGGATTTTAATGGTAGTACTCTCTTGGAGAAGTTGCTTTTGGATTAACTGGTCACGCTTTCACAACGAGCATGCCAAATCAAAGCTTAGTGGTTCGTATCCTGGAGAGTGTGCCAACCAAATACACTTCACATTAAGTAAACAGGTTCCAATTAAAATCATCTTTCAATGATGAAAGGAAAAGGCTTCATAATGTGCAAATTTACACAACAGCTATCAAACAAAGGCAACAGTGTTTGTAACTGTTCATTTGCACCCAGTTTTATGTACATGAAACCATTATACTACATTCACTTATCAGCACAGAAATACAATCAATGGCATGTGGAAAAGCAATTACTGTAAAATCTGAACCAAATTAGTTAAGTATTAAGAGAAAATTCAGTGGTATAGAGACCACAGGACAATGTTTTCATAAATATGAACACAAACAAAAGTGTAGTATCTTACGGTTTCAAATTTACAACCTATACTGCTATTAACAGAATACAGACACAGCTTTAGGGTTCTGATGTTATGTAACCTTTCAAAGTCTGTACTGATTACCAAGTACCTAGTATATGAAAAGATGAAAAAGCCGAAAGAAAAATTGAGTTTTATACTCATCCTTCCAAACAAGGGGCTTTAGTCCCTCTCCTGGGCCAATATTGTACATTGTAAACAGACTTCTGTTGTGAAACACCAATCAATTCTTATACTACCAACTTTGGTAATTATTCTAGTCGCTGAACTGTGATTTGTTTCCAGACTGTCAACTGCTAGAGGGTAAAGACACCATTGATTTATCTGCCTGTGACTCTTTCTGACCTAGTACAATGCCTGGTTTTAAAAGTCACTCAAGAGTTCAAACAGGGACAGCAAACTAACTTGATCCCTTTGGAATTATAAAGAAAAACAGCAAGTGTATAGTTAATTTTAGATACATAATTATTTTCCTTACAACCCTAATTATAAACTTGCTAGGTTTTTGATTTTTAAAGCAAACAGTAAAGCATGAAATGCCAACAAACTACCTAAACACAACAGTCTAGGGATAAAGGACCCAAGAGTCTACAATGAAGGTTCTCAACCTGTGGATCGCAACCCCTTGGTGGGTTGAACAACCCTTTCACAAGGGTCACCTGAGACCATTGGAAAACACAGATATTTGCACTACAATTCACAGAAGTAGCAAAACTGCAGTTATGAACTATCATTGAAGATAATTTTATGGTTAAGAGTCGGTCACACCACAGGAGGAGCTGGATCCCAGGGCTGCTGTATCACACACAGGGCTGCAGCATTGGGAAGGGTGAGGGCCGCTGCTCTACAATCTGCTGCTGCTAGTTTGCAGTGAATCTGGCATGTTATTCGACTTTTGTTCAACATTAATGCAGACATAGCTGGCTTTGTGTAATACATGAAAGCTCTGTGTACGCATTTCCATAAAAGCAAGTTAATTTAAAACTTCTGCCGTGCATAAGGAGCCCTAAAATAGACAGTTACAACTGTCCAACTTTACATTACACATCAGTGCCAATTTTCACATACTGAATTTACTCAAACTGGTACATACTAAAATAAAGGCCGGGCATGTCTTTAATCTCAGCACTTAAGATGAAAAGGCAAGCGGTCCCGATTTACAGAAGGTACACAGTGGCACTCTCTTTCAAAAGCTAAAATGTAAACAGCAGTAAAATGGCGAGCACCAGCCGTCCTAGTGTGGGAACAGCAGCACTGACGCTGCTGGATATGGACTCGAGCACTATTTATACCCTTCTGGGACCGCTTAAATTTGACCTCCTTTTTTGCTGATGGCAAGAGCCTTTTAAAGATTCTAGTCTTTTTTGTGCTCATTTCTTTTGTCTATTCAAAATACAACTAATGATTTTTAGGAGTCACTCAATTATTTCATTGTTTTCCTAGTGGCTGTTTGTCTGAGACCCAAGTATGCAGTCAGGTCTCTTCCAACGTGACACAGCAGCGCCAGCATGCTGCCCAGGGCGGCAGGAAGTTCTTCACATGGTCAGCACAGCACACATTTATGAAATGAGAAACCAAGACCTCAACTAGTGAGCATGTTTTCCTCACTAGAAATGGCCAGGATTGGGATTTCATCCTGAATGTGGCTAAATACTATAAAGCCAGTAAGTACACCTCCTCCTTCCTACAAAACACTTCCTACTTATACACTTCTTGCTAATCACTACCACAGGCCATTAGAATATTATTACTTCTCATCAGTTGTTTTCAAGTACCTCTGAAACTACAGTAATTTATATACCCCATTTATTATATATATATCCCACATATCTCATTTTAAATTTACATGCTAACTGAAAACAAATGCTCAAAAATTACTACAATACACCATTTTTTAACTTATCTTCATTAGATGTTTCAGACCCAATTTGGGCTTCTGTAGTTTTGTAAGAGTCATGCATTACAAACATTACCAAACAGTTAAAGAAATTTTGCAAGGGCTAAATAAAAGCCAAAATGCAAATCTTACCAGGCTTCACTGAGCTATATATATTCTTACCTTTTTATCTTTCTCTAAAATGGTCTGGTCTCTTTGCTGTAAGAGACGCTTAAGTGACATCACTTCTTCTTTCAGTTGACTTATAAGGACAAAATTGTCTGTTCCCCCACTATCTGCTGACTGATTTATAGAGCTACTAAAAAGAAAAAAGTAAAACAGAGTTACATAAAGTAGAAGGAAAACCTGCAGATGTTCAAATTGCATAAATTAGACAATTCCACAAACATCCTTAAGGCTAATGCAAAAAAATATGTACCTGACAGAAATGGATGCAACTGGCAAATTACCTTACTAATGGCACACATTACATACACCTGCAGAAATATAATTCAGTATTAGCTTTTAGGGGGTCAATACTTCTAGTGTAAAGCAATAGGCAGCCAATTTGTACAGTAACATCAGCAAACTTTGGCTAATGAACTAAAAACAAAGTCATACTCATATTTTAAATCAAAACATTTCTAAGCAGGTCAATTTAAAAATACCACAGATTTGTGTTTCTTTTCCTTGAAGAACAATTACTATAATGTTCTATTCTCAGATTTGTTCTTTCCTCAAACCCAAATTTATTCCCCAGTTATAACAACATCGTTCAGTGCCACTTTCTTATTGCCAAAATTAAAATCTTTTTAACTGGTCATGTGACATAAAGAAGTTCGTGTGTGAGACCCATGTTTCTATTCTCAGAATATGTAGTAATAATTCATAATTAACTAGAACTATTCAATTAAGTTTAATTTTCATAGCACTAAAGAATTCATTTTTACCTATCTCCATTAGATGGCTTAGATTCCAACTTGGGCTTTTTCTTTGGAGTTTCATTCTGAATTGCTGCAGAAGATTTATGGCTGAAAGCAAACATTAGCAGAGATGATTAGGATAAGACAGACAGAAGCATTAAGTGACAAGTTACTCCTCCTCTGAAATAGCACTGAACATCACTAGTTTTGC
Source organism: Ondatra zibethicus (assembly GCA_004026605.1). Taxonomy (NCBI): domain Eukaryota; kingdom Metazoa; phylum Chordata; class Mammalia; order Rodentia; family Cricetidae; genus Ondatra; species Ondatra zibethicus. Next base: position 64,702 of record PVIU01003290.1, read on the forward strand.
TGATCTAAATAACCACATTAGAAAGGCTGATTTACGTAAGTGCACTGTAAACACACAGCACACACCAGCATACGTACCTCTGTTTCCACATTCCTTGCTCCTGCTCAGGACTTAGACTGCTGATTCTGAAAAACATGCAAGTAACATGATAACATTTATTTAACACAAATACATTTAACATCTTTCCCCACAGAATCAAACTGTGTTATAAATCTTGTGTTCACAGAAGCTAGATAATCTAACACATGGAACAAATCACATTCTAAGAGGATTTAACTCTAAAGCAATGATTACTAGCCAGCGAAATCTTTTAGAGACATATACAATGGTAGACTGGATCATGTAAGAATCCAGGAATGACAATGTCAACTGCATCTATCTGGTTATCCTAAATGCAGATAAACTCCTTCACATAACACAAGCTGGACCAGGAAATAGCTTATTTCTTTCATTTCTGCCTGGTTTCCCTAAGCAGCCTCTCCAAAGTCTGTAGTCTCTCCTTGGTCTGTACTGAATACAAAAGTCACACTGAACAGACTGGAAAATTTCATTAAAACAACTGATTTCACTTAAAATACTATGACTTCCTTTCCATTTTGCCATAAAACTAATTTCACTACATTATCAACGAACAAGAAAACATATTAATACAACTTAAGAAATGCACATGATCTAGGTTGTGTGACCTTTATGTAGTAATAATTTATTATATAAAGGTAGTATAATGATTTATTTAAAATCCCATGTCACACATCTGTGACACAGGTATAATTCACTGTTTATGGCTCCAAGTGTTTATATGAATAAGACCACCTAATACAGTACTAACATGTGTAATATATATACACTTATATGTGTATAAGACCATTTTCAGTCTTATTTTGCTTCGTTTGTTTTTTTGAGACAGGGTTTTCCTGGTTGTCCTGGATCTCATTCTGTAGACGAGGATGGCCTCAAACTTACAGACATCCACCTGCCTTTGCCTCCTGAGTGCTTGGATTAAAGTCCTGTGCCACCACGGCCCAGTGCAGTCATGCTTTTAAGCAAAGTAAAATAAGGGATTAAAATGTACCCAGAAGACCAAAACAAACAAATAAAAAGCCTTGAAAATCATATTATTCAGATTGAGCTGTAAATGAAGAAGTGGGGAAACAGGAGCTGTAATCCTATAAAGCTGAACACTTTACCTGGCAGCTGCAGTCCTAAGGAGAACTTCCTCTGTATGTATGTAAGTATGTTTAAAACAAACCTCATTACATGTAAGCATTCCCAAATCATGTAATTACTCATTTTAAGTAGCAACAGCACATTGATGATTTGTCAGAAACTCCTGGAATCTCCATCTTAGTGATCTGAGGGTTGTCATTCCTGGATCCAAACTAACTTTAGTGCTATGACCTGCTATAACGAACAATCACCATCATATCATCCATGGTCCTCAGAACCCAAGACACTGGCTTGCCTACCCATATCAGTCATCAGAAGGAAAAAAAAAACAAAAAAAAAAAAACCGTACCATCAGCCCTATGTATTACCAGGTTCTGCATCTGAGGATTCAACTAACTGCAGAGAAAATGTAGGTCAGCTATAGTGGTTGTCTGCACTGAACAATACAGACCATTTTGCCTTTTCCGCATAAATAACATAATTGACACTGAGTTATAAACACATCCACTGTGTTAGGTATTGCTAATACAGATCATTTACAGTGCTTAAGAACGTGTAGGGCATGCAGACACTAGACCACATCATGGAGACTGGAGCACTTTGGATTCTGGTGTCCAAAGGACTTAGAAAGGATCTCCTGTGAATAACAAGGAATTGATGTATCCACCCCTCCAAAGGAGAAAAAAATGGAAAATTAGCATTGTCTTTCACCGCTTCCCATTAGAAAGTTATCCTTTTAAAAGATTAGATGGCTGCCACCTAATTCTACATCTTGGTCTTTGCTATCACGCTAGGAAAATGAATCCTGGAAAGACAGCCATGGAAGAAGATAATCTCGGGTCTGAGGACTAGGACTTATGGTACATAGTTGTCATTCTTCTTGAAGCAAGAAACAGAATCAAGGCTTGTATTCATTTGCTCCTTGGGTTACTCAGATATAAAACCCAAAAATCTCTTTAAAACTACTGAACTGCATTGTATTGCAGTTTACCTTTGTCAGCCTAGGAAATACGACAACATAGTAATAAATGCCAAGGCCTCAATGAATCCTCACAATCTAAGACGTGTTTGCTGGCAGTTAAGCTAAAACTTTTGTGCTGCAAAATGTGGCAGCCACTTGTTTCCTACATATAAAATCTTATTTTAAATAACTATATGAAATTCTAAAGATACATAGTAAAATTTGGAGGAAAAACAAATTCTTCTGAAAAATGGGTGTATATCATGACCTTATTTATAATTTACATTTACGTATTTAATTTGTTTAAATGCTGACTTTTTCCTACAAAATCTAAAATTACATCTAAACAGACCCTCCAAAGAGTACACATAGTTAAGATCTTACTACGACATAATTTCTCCTCACCTGAAATCACTTTAAAAATTAAGATGTTTTATTTGACCAGCATTACAACTACACCTATGTTTAAAAAAAAACCCCAACAACCAACAAAAATCAAAAACATAGTACCCATAGTTAAAAATAGTATTTAGTATGCTTTGGAATTGTCAAGATTAACAATGCTTCTATAAGGGCTGGGCATGTAGCTCAATGGTAGAGCCTGTGCTTAAACACATAGGACCTAGGTTCAATCCCTGCTACAAAAGAAAAAAAAAAGTATTTCTAACATAGTCACAAGGGATTCCACAATCTGCTCTCTGAAAGAGCTAAAGGTGTTTTTCTTCCTCGCCGTTTTAAATATGATTTTAGTAAGATAAAAGAATGGCAAGTGAAATTAACTTCGGGCCCTGAGACAACAAGTTTGCTTAGGAGGATCAAGGGCTTGCTATGGAGCCTTCGACCTAAGCTTCATCTCTGAAAGCCACAGAAGGTAGACTCTACAGCACCGTCCTCTAATCTCTACATTTGTGGTGGCATGCACACCCATACGGTTAAAAAAATAAACGAAACGTACAAACATAAGACCCTAAAATCTTATTTAAAATTAAAGCTTTTTGTTAATTGGCATAATTGAAATGCCAAATAATGCTGATCACACATGATGATTTTATAGATGAATTCTCTACTATTTTCATAACACTATATTGTGTGGAAAATTTTCACAGTACAACCAGATACTAAGGCAGCTCACCAGGAGCAACACAAACTGCCCTAGTACCTTATCACTACGCTGAAGTAAATAGCTGTGCAAAGACCATTAGCAATGCCAGGAAGGGTTTTGACAAAGGATTTCAAAGTGCTTACTTGTGGTGGCCACTGCTGTGGCGATGGTGGTGGTGATGGTGGTGGTGGTGGTGTTTTGAATGGTGCTGGTCTTTCTCAGTGAGAGACGAAGATGAAGAATTGGAATGTGAAGACCCCAAACTCTTCCTTTGTTCTTTTGTCTTCTGCAAAACTCTCTTGTATGATAAGGTACAGAGCCAGCACAGTAACTTCCCGTCGACCTTTAAAGAAAGTATCTGCATTAAGTGCACTTCTAAACTAACTCAAGAGTGAGTCCAGGGCTGGAGAGATGGCTCAGAGGTTAAGAGCATTGCTTGCTCTTCCAAAGGTCCTGAGTTCAATTCCCAGCAACCACATGGTGGCTCACAACCATCTGTAATGGGGTCTGGTGCCCTCTTCTGGCCTACAGGCATACAGACAGACAGAATATTGTATACATAATAAATAAATAAATATTTAAAAAAAAAAAAAAAGAGTGAGTCCACAGAGTTAGTTTAGAAGTGCACTTCACACCACCTGGGCCACATCATCTGAGTTTTATAAAAATGCAGAATATGAATGCAATATGTAAATTTTCTTAAAAAAATTAAGACATCTGACACTTGAGATAATATTGCAAGAGATTATTAAACTGGCTAGGAGAACTGATTTACAGACCTCCAGCACTGTTAAAGCCCTTACTTAATTCTGCTATTCTAGAAAATAACTCCTACAGGACTAAATAAACGGCTTAGGAGTTAAGAGCTCGTTTTGCTGTTACAGAGGACCCAGGTTCAGTTCTCAGAACACACATAGTGACTCACAACCTCTAACTCCAGTTCCAGTGCAGTCTATAGGCACCAGGAAGGCACATGCAGTCACATACGCAGGCAAAACACTAATATGTATAAATTAGCCTAAAAATGTTTTTAAGGAGTACAAATGGCTAATTGTTTTTAAGAAATCTAGCCTGAATATTTTAGTCTCAGTGTAATTGCCAAAATGATAGAGTACTTCTTACAATAGTAAATATATGACTTATAATCAATACTCATCATATTCAGTTTGTTTATCTGTAGATTTGCCTATTGATCGCTAAGTCGAAAATCCTATTTACAGCCATTCACATAGCTACAGAGCAGTGGAAAACTCACAGCCACCACAGCCCAACTAGAGCAGAACAAGGTGGTGATGCTCTGCCGTGCTTCACCTCTCACACCGTAAACACTGTGCTTCCCACAGGCCATTTACTACTGTCATTTTTAGTTTTAAAAATTGTTCCAAAGGCTGTGATGAACCTTACAGAAAAACATGTAGTTACGTTTTGTTCAGCTATTATTACTGTTCCTGGCCTTGGGTTCAATTACATTTACATATGAGCTATCTTGAGCAAACACAAAAAGCACTAATGTACTGGTGAACTGACAAGCATGTTATGATTATGGGCAGGTAGGAACTTAACCCTGCATTTCCTTTACAAGTCACAGCTCACCAGCCACTGGTGTTTCTGGCACCTTCATGGACCCCAACAACTGCAAATAATGAGAATCAACCACGTGAGTCCAGGGGAGAGAAAGTGGTTTCTATGGACAATTAAGATAGAGTTTCTGCCTTCTTTCATTTCATACAGAAAAGGCTGGAGGGACATGTCTTACAACTAGGGTCCATACAGTGCTGTGGGTATCTGGGTAAGCCCCTCAAAGAGACAGTCATCCTCCAAAGCAACTGAAACTGACAATAGGAGGCCTGTGTGAATGCTGAGCAGCAGAGGGATGGCCCATGTACACCTAACAATTAAGTCACTGTAGGCAGAGAGAAACAAACAGTGGTCTCAAACATGAGCCTAAACAAAAGGCAGAATGCTAACTTTGAATTTTCTGTGATAATGTCAGTGGGTGATTTCGTCACATCAACAACTTGAAGTACCTAGCAAAAGGTTGACAGTGAAAGGACTTCCTGCAAACTGAAGTGAGGATAACAGTGCAGAACAGCTACCACAAAATTAAAAACCTTGACAGTTTTACTGCACTGTCAAGGCTGCTCTTGAATTCCTTGTTTCAAATGGCCCTCCAGCTGTAGCCTTAAGGAGCTGGGACACAGGCACACTGCATATTAATCACGACCAATTTTTAAAGTACAGTCATCCTAACTACCAACATGATCACATGGTGCAAAGACAGATATGCTGCTCCTCCACTTCTGCTGTCAGGTGTCCGAAACAAATGTCTGCGAGGTACACTTATAGTAATTGCCAAGTTATTCGGTATTTTATTTCTAGAAGATGTCATAGCATGACTAAAACATACTTTTCTTCTTCCTTCCTCCTTCCGATCAAAAGCACACTGCTGTTTGCACTGTTCACAGGTCTGAGGCGGTCCATATTTCTTTTCCGAATTGGTGCAACGCTGACACTTGGTACCAATAAATGCTGCAATTATGTTACAGTATTGACAAGGTTTGGGCTGAAAAATAAACACATTTAGTTTAACTGAGCTATTTAAAACTTTGTTGCATAAGACACAATCAATATTGGTAAATATTTGGGGAATTAATGAAAGAAATTAAGCTAAAAATCATTTGTTTCTGTCAAGTACATGTTCAAAGTCAAATATGGGTCTATTTGTTCAACTAAACTTTATTATAAGAGTTATGAAGTTCAACTATGCATGCTCGGAAATCTGGCCATTATGAAAAACACACTCAGGACTTACATAGCATTTACATAATACAAAATGTGCTTAATGAGGTTAAACAATTATTCACAGAAAAGTCACAAGAACCTATAACCTGAGGAAATGAACCTGTAGTGAATATTAGTTGACTTAACTGTTAGATCATTTACTTAACTAAAAAGAATTTCATCGAACATAAGTAGTTGTCACAGTAATGACAATATAAAAAACTAGCATAAGCATATTCAGTTTAAGTAACAACAAACGTGCTTGCCTTCTTTGATATTCAGGACAGTATGGAGGCTTAAGGTCAGCAGCACCTTGACCTATATAACATGGTTAACATCTACAACACATATGTGGCCAATTTGTAACGGGATACTGTCATTAGTTTTGAACCCTTCAACTGTACTGCCATAAAAAAAGCTCCAGAAATCAGGGGAAAGTCTGATTATGTTAACACTGTAAACAAATAGGTTGTAATTGTATCTTTAAGAAACAGCTTCACAAGCTGCACATTGAAATTCACTCCATAACATATAAAGCATGCACTTGTTTTGAAATGCTTTCATTTTCCCATGAAGTCTATGGAGCTTTTCTTCTAAGACTATTCCCTATGCTGAGATAAAACTGGGCTGTTTTATGAGGGAGTCATGAACCAAAACTGGCAATAACAATGACAAGAAATGAAAAACATACTTACCGTTCCAAACTGCTTGACATTTTGAGCACACTTCTTACAAATTGTGTTAGTTTTGCTGAAAAGGAAATTATATCCAGGTGATTACTCATATCACCCTAGGGCAGTAACACATGCTCATCTGTAATGAGCGGGTGAGTCAAAAGATCTGTAGATTACTTACTCTAATTCACAACAAGTAGCTTCTTAAACCATGCTATTAATTTTAGGATGATTGTAAAGTTATTTCTCTTAAAGACAAACTTTCTATATTATTAACTTATTAGAGACAAATGTCTCAAGGTCTCAGGATATGTGTCAAGGTTGTTTCTAAGTGGTAATTCTCCTGTCTCCACCTCTAAACACTGTGCTTATAGGCAACCAACTTACTCTGTAATTTTTGTAAAGAAAACACAGCAAAAGCCCTACTGTGCTCCTCTGCTTCTAAACTTTTCTTACCAATCACTAAACATGCAGTCCCATGCAGCAGGGCCCACCTCGCTTCTCAGTCAGCTCTTTTCCACTGTCATGTCCATACATTCAGGAAGAAGATTTGTTCTCTTAAGCTACTTACTTGTGTGTCCTCTAAAAGGATTTTCTGTTAAAAACATCTTTGCCAGTATACTGAAAAGTCAGTGACTTCAGTCTTGGAAGGCAGCTGGTAACACTATAGCTCTTTCCTCTGGCTCGTTAGCATTTTTCCATTAAAAATCGTTTTAAAATAATTGTTCATATTTTGATTGTTGGTAAACTGTACACTTTCCATTCATCAATTTATCCACTATTTTCTCATGTTCAAATTAAAGTCTAATTCTAAAATAAACACTAGGATTTTTTAATGTGTTTTCTCATACTATGTATAATAGTTCTTAATTTTAAATTTCAGAAGCATAAGTATTTTTTCAAAACACTTTTAACACAAATATGACAATCCCCAGACATTCTTTACAGGAATTTTAAACAGGGAAAACGTGCTCAGTATACAAACCTCTCCTGCTGAAATTCTGATCTGCAGTAAGTACATTTTACAATAGGATGTGCAATCCGACATTCCTGTAATAAGAAAACATTAGTCAGTATTTATAGATCCAATCTCACTTTTCTGGTAATTATTCAACCCAGTCAAGTGTCTGAAATGTCAATAAAACCTGGCTGGCAACGTAAACAACTGGGTGACTTATCCCATCAGTGTCTAGACACAGTGTAATTCCAAGAGAAGGCCATAGATACTTTTATCCATATTGGATATGGGGGGATATGGAACACATAAATTAAGGAAGCTGTCAGGACTGACTTCCAGGGGCGGCTACGTGTTACTTTGTACATCTATTTTGTACGGTGGCTCACAGACAGCATCCCAGCTTTTATGGGATGGGAGGAGGAGCTCCAAATCAGAGCACCCTGTTCCCAAACCAGTCGTTTCACTTTCCGGGACAGGAAGCAGGATGCCACCACTCTGCAGCTTCGGGTTCGGGTTCCTAGCAAGAAAGTGCAAACACGGCACCCTGCCTCCCAGTGGAAGGAGAGGGCAGCCCCTGACAAGGCTGGGATGAGATGAGAGTCCGCATCGGGTCTCTGCGACGCTGTGGACTGGTGGCCGCCAGGCTCAGCCCCACCCGAGACCGCCGAGCGCGGCGGAGCCGGCCCCAGCATTCGAGCAGGCGGGACGCAGTAACCCCGGTCTCGCCCACCTGATGCCCGGAACCCGGAGCGGATCGGCGCGCCGAGCGCCCGGTGTCCACCGACCTTGCAGAGCTGCTGGCCTTGCGACAGCTCCTCGAAGGGGTAGCGCTGCGTGCACTTGGTGCAGGCATACAGGGCCGACGCCGCCATCCTGCTTTTGGGCTCCTCCGCGCGCGCTCAGGCGGGGCCTCCGGGAACTCGGCTGCCCCGCCCGCGGGCTCGTCTGCCGCTGCGGCCCCTACCTAGCAACTCCCAAGGCCCCCGTGTCTCCCTCCGCCTCTGCCGCCGTCCCGGGACACCCTCTGCCGCCCGCCCCGCCGCTCCCGCTTAGGCCCGGAACGCGGCGGAGGGAGACGAACCGGGCGCTAGGCTGCGGATTCCGCTTCCTCCTCGACCTCGCGTCCCACTCTATGATTGGCTACAGAGAACCTCACGTCACTCTGAAGCCCCGCCCAACCCTTGGCCTAGGTTACGCAGGGAGCGCCCACAAAGAGAGGAAAGCAACAACCAATAGGAGGCCGGTGCTCTGAGCGCGCGAAATCCGCTCCGAAGAGACCCCGCCCACAAGCCACGGCCCGTCCTGGTGTGGGCGGGGCGCCTGGACCCATCGGACAAAAGTCACGAAGCGCCGCTTTTTTCAGCCCTCGGTTTCCATTGGACCGTGTCATTAAGCCCCTCCCACTCACTTCTGTCATTGGCCAGAAGGTCATCACTTCACCTGGAAAGGCGTGGTCAGGCGAGCGCCCCGGAGTTTGTCGTTGGGGTGCTGATGGCGGGTCTGCACTCTCTGCTCGCTTCCCTCGGCCGCCGTTACCCGCCCCAGCGGCCGCCGGGGGCTCCAGCGGCCCCGGCCTCCGCGTCCTCCTCCACGACACCAGCCCTGCCCAGAATACTTAGTGGCGGCCGTCGGCTCACAGGGTCGCCATCCCGCAGGCTCAGCGGCGCGCTACCTTGTGACGTCACCGGGAGAGAAGGCGGGCTCTAGCCTGCCGCCAGAAGATGTCCTCTTTCCTGATTGGTCAATGAAGACGTCTGTCAGGACGCGGCGCTCTTTCCGTGCTCGCGGAGTGTGGCGTCCCTGGAGGGTGTGAAACCGAGGCCCCTAGCCGGTTCGCAGCGCGCCCGCCCTTTCCAGCGGGGGCTCGGCTTCGGCTCGCCCCCGGCGGGCAGCTGTCGAACCCGGAGGAGGAGCTCGAGGACGCCGGCCCGCGTTGCGCAGGCGGGAAGATGGCGGCGGCCTCGGTCTCGGCGGCTTCTGAGTCTCAGTTTTCGGTAAGCGGCGTGTTCTTTGGGTTCCGCGTGGGTCGGGACGGCTCTCCGGGTTGTCTCACTTTTCTGGTGGCCCTGGATCTGGCGTCGGCCGCACTGCGCGGACGGTGGGTCCCCCCGGGAGGCTGCACCTGCCCTCCGGTGCAGCCCTGCCCGCCTCCCCTCCCACCCTGAGCTCGCTTGCCTCGCCGTCGGCTCTGTGGAGCGCTGTCCCGGCCGGGCCGGTGCAAACCGAGCCGCGTGGTCACGTGAGCATAACGGCCCCGCAAGGGAACCCGCGGGGAACAGGTAGGTGTGCGGGTCTGCGGCGTCCCGGGCTCCGGAGTGCGACCCTGGCGGCCAGAGCCCGCGCTCCCGCTTCCTTCGGGATCCTTAGGGCGCTGTGGAAATGCTGCTTTGGAGACGCTTCCGCGGGAATTTACTCACTGGCGTTTCCAAGATTATCTGTGGAGCTCAGTCTCTTGGGAAACGCTAGTAAGAAGAGCTAGAATTCAGTGGAGAAAGAACCACCCATAACCACTGCAGCGACATCTGGGGCGTTAGGGATTAAGAGTATGCTATGGAGAAAGAGCCATGAATGATTTTGCAGAGATTAGATATGGGCGAATGAAAATGACTCTCTGTACAAGGGTTTGGTACAGAGCAATTTAGTAAATGCCAGTACCATTTGTTTTGGTACGCTCGTGAGGAGCAGATTGGTAACTAAGCAAGAATTTGGTTATAGTCATGTTAACCCATAACTAAGGAGGTTATGAGTGCTTGAGTTTGGAGTTTTAGATTCAGATCTCTATTCCATATTTTAACTTGAAAGCTACTGGCAAATAAAAATTAAGAGGCCTGAGATTAGAAGAGATTTTTAAAGAGAATCTATGTAAACAAGAAAGGAATCTTGAGGACCAAGCCTTGGGAACTCTGACATTTAATAAAAGTGGAAGTTTATGAGGAGACCTAGGAGACTGAAGGAAAATCATTGTTGCCCTCCACTGAGTAAAGTGCTTAGGTAAATGATGACTGTGATCCATGCTTCTGAGAAAGTTTATTTTACTTAAAATTTTCATAGTTTCCTTAGTGTGTGCATGATACTGTGTGTGGGCAGCACATGCCACAATTTGCTTCTGGAGGTCAGAAGACAGCTTTGAAATTGCCTCCTTCCACCTTAGTGGGAGTTCAGCCCAGTACGCTTGTTCAGCAAGCACCTTTATCCACTAACTTAGATTTTGCTTTAAAAATTCAGAAATCAGTCTAGTGTTTAGGAGTCTTGGAGTCCAGGAAGAGTTTTGTCTTCATCCTTTCAAGGCACTGGGAAGTAATGGAGAGGGAATAAGAGGTACCAGGAGGGATTTATTTATAGGAGCTGAAGAGGGTAAGTGACACCAAACAAGTCATGTTTGCTGCTTGCTTTGGAACACAGAAGGGCTAATTCATGGGTTTTCTATTTAGAACTAGTTGATTATTTGGTTGAAGTGATAACATAATTAGATTCTGCTGCTTCTGTAAGGGAACTCTACAGTAAAAACCACTAGCTTATTTTGAATGTTAAATGATGGGATTCTAGCAGTTTCTAGCTAACCAATAAAAACCCAATGTTCTCTGTTAATTATATACAAGATCAATGTATGGGACAATTCATGATGCTATATAATAACAATGATGGTATTTTATATTTTTAAAAATTAAAAACTTCTATTTTTCAAATTACCTTCAAAATCTCATACCAGTTTGCCATTGGGTTTTATTTATTTTGCTATTAGACTTCTCAAAGGATAAATGTTAGTGCCTGAGCTCTTATTTGATCTTAGGCAAAAGGCTGAGAAGTGATCACACTTATGTGACCATGGCTCTTTTTATACCTTTCCTAAGCTTATTGCCCCTTGTAGTTTTCACAGCAACAGTGTGTTTTGTAATTGCTTTTATGAATCCACTGGAAGTTTGTAATACTGTAGCACAAAAAATACAAATATTCATTATGTAGGTATTTGGATAGTTTTGTTTTTCTAGAAAGCGGTTTATTGTTGTAATGTGTTGTACCTACAGACTACACTAATATTTTAGTAATAAAGATCTTCAGAAAATTGAAAATTGTAGTTTGTGTGGCAGTCTGTAAAGAGCTAGATGTGAGAATCCTGACCAGCTGGCAGTCATCCTGTCTTCCTTAGCTCCTAGCGTCTCCGTTATCTCCCTCTCCACCACAAGCTCACCTGCTACGAAAATTCCAGTTTACATTCAGGGGCATATAGGTCTGTGACAGATGGTGCATGTGAAGAAATAGTTTTATATGAGAATATATAAGTCTGAATATTTTATAGTAGTTTCCTCTTTTTGCTAACTATTTTTTTTAAGAAAACGTGCTTTCTTTTAGAGTTTTTTGCTCAATATAAATATCTAGCAAATATGCTGTTTATTGAGGATAGAGTAGTTCAGCAATTTGTACCTTTCTGATCTGAACAAAGATTTGACTTGCCTAAATACTTGTATTGAGGTTGTGTGAGCATGATTTTTTTTGCCATGTGGCTATTTAACCCAAACGTTGCATCTCTAAACAAAAATCAATAGAGGTTGGGTTCTATTGTGAAATCAGTACTCTGTTTTTCTTTTCTACTGCCTTTTAGAGAAAGATACTGTGTTTCTCAGTCATGAGTATTTGCTTTAAATATCTGAAAGGTAATTTCATTATTTTCTTTTTCAGAACATCCTAGCAGAACCATCAAGGTCTAATGGAAATATGGTTCGTCAGTCTTCATCTCCATATGTATTATATCCACCTGATAAGCCTTTCCTTAATAGTGATCTGCGACGCTCCCCAAATAAGCCCACACTTGCCTATCCAGAAAGCAACAGCAGAGGTAACCAACTGTAACAAATGTTATTTGTTTACTGGTTAGTTTAAAATTCTTAGTTTTGACCTCTCGTTTTGAAATTTGAATAATATATTTCCTCTTTATTTCTGTGAATTTATAGAGCTCTTCATATTGGCTGTTGAACATAATCCATCAAATCATGGAAGCTAAAGTACTCTGAGTCACTTATTGCTAGTCTGTCATCTCAAGAAATCAGTCAGGAACCTAAGTCTCAGGCAGGGGCTGGAGAGATGTCTTAGTAGTTAAGAACACTAACTGCTCTTCCAAGAGAACCTGGGTTCAGTTCCCAGTGCTCACATGGCAGTTTAAAACTGTAACTTGATTCCCAGGCAATCTGATACCCTCTTCTAGCCTCTGGGAATTGGGCATGCACATGGGGCACAGATATACATGCAGGTAAAGCACCCTTACATTAAATAAATACCTTTTTAAAAAGTCACAGTCATCATATAGACAACACTGATTAGACTCTGAATTATATTTTTCTAAAGAAGACAAACATTAGGAGGCTGTGTGTGTTGGGGGCCAGGTCCTTTAGGAGTGTGAAAGGAGGTAGATGAACATGATTGAGGTACCTTACATACATACATATATGAAACTGTCAGAGGATGAACAAAGCCAATACTTTTTTTTTTTTTTTTAAAGCCAGGCTTTTTGGCACATTTCTATTCCCAGTGCTGTGTGCCACAGACAGACAGATCTTCGGGGCTTACTGTCTTGCCAACATAACCTAATCATTGAGCCTCGGTTGTGAAAGACCTTGGCTGAACAAACACCGTTACCTGAGGAATGGAAACCAAGGCTGACCCCTGACCTTGGCATAGTTATGCATTTGAGACATCTGTTGTGTGCCTGTTGCTAGGGATACATGAACAAATATCTGCTTGCCACAGTGCCACAGAGAGGTACCAACAACAGACCAGAGAGATGACTCCATCCGTAAAGACAACTTTGATGAAGTAGTGTGTTTATTGAGCTTCCTCAGATGAGCATGGGCAATTTACAGGTCACTAAGGAAGTGTCTCCCTGGAACTGACAGTTATTAGCAACCTTTGAGAGCTCTCTAGGGAGAAGGGCCTTGTATCCTGCCTCCTGTGCTGCTTGGTAAGCTTTTGTGAGCCTCCTCACCTTCCGGGAGGAACTGTTAGGACACCTTTTTAGGGTCTTTTGTGAATAGGCAAAGCTGCTCTGATTTCAGTGTGTCCTCCAGAGGCTAAGTGGTTGACGACATTTAACAATGTACTTTGAGACTGTCTTAGTGGTGTATTATTGTGACAAGACACCATGACCCCAGCAACCCTTATAAAGGAAAGCATTTAATTGGGACTCACTTATAGTATCAGAAGTTTAGTTCATTGTCATCATGGCAGGGAGCGTGGTGGCATGCAGGCAGACGTGGTGCTGGAGAAGTATCTGAGAGTTTTACATCCAGATCTGAAGGTAGGAGGAAAAGAGATACTTGGCATGGTGTGGGCTTCTAAAACCTCAAAACCTACCCACCAGTGACAACAAACTTCCTTCAGCAAGGCCACACCTACTCCAACAAGTAGTGTTTTTGGCCAAGCATCCAAATTTATGAGCCTATGGGGGGCATTATTATTCAGACCACACTCCCAGGCCCCTATAAGCTTGTAGCCATATCATAATGTTGCAAAAATGCATTCAGTCCAACTTCAAAAATCCCAATATTCTATCACAGTCTCAACACTGTTTAAAAGTTCAAAGCCTCTCCTGAGACTCATGGAAATCTCCTCATGGTACCCCTTGTAAAATCAAAATAAGAAAGCAAGTTACATCCTTCACACACACAGTGGCACAGAATATATATTGCCATTCCAAAAGGGGCAAGGGAGTATAGTGAGGAACTGGACCAGAACAAGACAGAAACCAGCAAGACAAACTCCAAATTGTGCATCTCATGTATGACTTCCAAGAGATCTCCAGATTTCCACCTCCTTTCAGCTTTGTTGACTGCAACATACATCTTTCTTGCTGGTTCCACTCCCTGTTAGCAGCTCTTCTTGGCAGACATCCCATGAATCTGGCATCTCTAACATCTTGGGGTCTCCAACACAATCCAGGTTTCACCTTCACAGCTTCACACAATGCTTTCCTTCATAAGTGTTGCTGTGTCAGGCACAACCCTGACACATACTTGGCTTCCGTAGCTCTCCTTAGCCTCAGGGGGATTTCACAAACCCTTAGATTATAAAGCCAGAACTACACAGCTTTACACAATGGTGGCATACAGGAAGACATGGTGTTGGAGAAGTATCAGAGTTCTACAGCCAACTATAAAGGAAGAGAGAAAGACTGGGCCTGACTTGGGCTTCTGAAACCTCAGAGGCCACCCGCAGTGACGCACTTACTCCAGCAAGGTCATATCTACCCTAACTCGTAGCGCCATTCCCTGTTGAAGCAAATGCATGAATCTGGGGACAATTCTTATTCAAAGCACCACCACAGGACTGTTGTGAATTTATGTGTGATTAGCCAAGACACCCCCCCCACCCCGCCCCGCCCTGCTTCTTTTTTAAAACTTTACTTGAGTAACTAGTAGAACCTTTTAAATAACTCAGAGTGATGCCTTGGAAGACTTGAATTAGGAAACAATGCCCTTTTTTCAAAGAATGATCTCCCAGTGGACTTGAGTCAGTCTTCTAAACTTTTCAGAGCTGAGCTTCATGGTTCACACCTATAACCCAACCCTTGGAAGACTGAGGCAGGAGAATTACTGTGATATTTGAGGCCATCCTAGGGTACAGAGTAACACTCTGTCAGAAGAAAATTTCTTTTTTAGTGAGCTTCTCTGTGTGCATTGTTAACTTAAGGTGTGCATTTTATACTTGGCAGCCATATTTTCTGCTCTTAAGAATCTTCAAGATAAGATTCGACGCTTGGAACTGGAAAGGATTCAGGCAGAAGAAAGTGTGAAAACCTTGTCTAGGGAAACAATTGAATATAAGAAAGTACTGGATGAACAGATACAAGAGAGAGAGAATTCAAAGAATGAAGAATCAAAGCACAATCAAGGTTTGTTTAACCAAGAAGGAAACTATCCAGATATAAATTATTTTAGAATTCCACATTGTGATGGTCATTCTTTAGCTATGACAGAACTACATCACAATCAGGCGTATTGTGAGGAGACGTGACATCATGCTTATTGGCAGTGCGTGACTTGCATAAAGAACATAAGTCACCCAGAGAGGTTTCTAGGACTACTGGGAGGGGCTGGCAGTTTTGGAGGGCTGCTGTTTTGTTTTGCAGTGCTAAGGCATACTGAGGAAGCACTCTACCACAAACCTTACCTCTAGCCCACGTATGTACTGTAAGTCCAGTTCCTGTATACAAGCTGTTGAAACAAGCCTCTGTGTTAGCTAATTACTACTTTTTTGTGTATATTCATTTTAGAACTGACATCCCAGTTGTTAGCTGCAGAAAATAAATGTAATCTTTTAGAAAAGCAATTGGAGTACATGCGAAATATGATAAAGCATGCAGAAATGGAAAGGACATCTGTCTTAGAAAAGCAGGTATGACACCTCCCACATGAAATGAATAATGGTGACAGATGATTAGTAGACCTCTTCTCAGAGAGGCCTGATGGCACTGCTATTAAAGCCTCATGCTGAAATTTGTTAGGCTCAGTGTAGTAGATGATGGTTTGACTGACTTTATTATGTATGATTCTTATACTTGGTAGACTTGTGCTTAAATTTCAAAAATAGTCATGTCAGTGTCTTGGAGTCTGTATTATCAAATGTGTAAATAACCGTATGTACCTCTGAAATCTACTCTTTGTAAATTTTCTTGCAGTTAAAAAATGCCTGGTAATTAATTTGTTTATTGAAACAGGGTCTCATAGAGCCTAGGCTGGCTCATTGTGTTGTCCAGGGATGACCTGGCCCTTCTCATCTTCCTGACTTCATCTACAAAGTACTGAGATTACAGGCACACACCACTAGACCTGGTGTGCATGATACTGTGGATTGCACCTAAGGCTTTCTCTAGTGCTAGGCAAGCACTCTACCAGATGAGCTATGTGCCCAACTACTACGCTTGTAAAATTTTAAACAAAATGGTTTTCTTCTGTTGCATCAATAGTCTTTGTGTTTAAGTAACTTGTCATTTGTAGAGGATAATTACAACATCAGTGTCCGATAATATTTTTTAAACATCCTTTTCATATGGACAGTTCAACCTTATGCAAAACTTGATTTCTTATATGCTTAAATGCACAAACTGCAGTTGTAAAAGAGAAATACTATTTTCTAGACTTACATGTTTAAGCAGTTACACAGCAGAGTTGGGAAGAATGTGCCACTGATTAATCATATTACACATCTTTTCACAGTCTTACTGCTTGGATTGTTTTATTATCCAGAATTCTGCATAATTCCTCCTTGTATATAATTCTTGTATAATTATTCTCTTGTATAATTTGAAGAGATGTGAATGGCATATTCAGATACTTAGTGTTAGGTTTTTCCAAATATATCCAGTTAGTATATTTGCCCATTTTAATTTGTTTATCATGAAACTGTTATTCCTTAAGTATATGGGCTGTCTTTCCAAATCAGACCCTAAGTTTGAAGGAAACAAAGAGTATATTTTGCATTCAAAGGAAATAAATGCATACAAGTTCTTATAGTCATTAAGAGATTACTTAATAGGACCAGACTAACTGGAAATACTTGTGTATTTGTGTATGTGTCTAGTAAATCCTCTATCCTAGGGTTTAAGGATATGTGCTTTTATATAAAACCTTATATGAACTCTTTGGTAAAGTACTATATTGAGAATAATATTCCAAGGCTGGTGAGATGTCTTAGTGGATAAAGGCACTTGCATTGATGCCTGAAAAGCCAAGTTTGATCCCGGGGAGCCACATGGCAAAAAGAGGGAACCAGTTCTTACAAGATGTACTCTGATATTCAAAGGCACGCTATAATTATACATACAAAATAAGACACAGATCATTGGCACTCCGGAGGTCTTCTCTTAGTATTCTGTTCCTAGAATTCCTTTCCATATCCAGCAGGTCTATGAAAGAACAGGCAAAGTACATAGAATCATGTTGGTTGTGTGCTGTACTTAAAACTTTTTAATCATCACATTATAGTGCATTTTGGTGGTGTTTCTTAGGTGTCCCTAGAAAGAGAACGGCAACATGATCAAACCCACGTTCAGAGCCAGCTGGAGAAACTGGATCTTCTTGAACAGGAATACAACAAGCTTACCACAATGCAGGCCCTTGCAGAAGTCAGTGGACATGACTTTTACTTTTACTGACGTAGAGTGCTGTGGTTGTCACTATTTGTTCATAAATGTGGATATTTATAGTGCAAAGGTCTTATACATAGTCTTTAAAAAGAAAGTAATCTGAAAAGGAATGTTGACATTTTGTAATCTTGGTGGCTGGACATAAGGTAGCTCTTTTTGAAAACGGTGAAGGGTGTAATGTTTTTCATACTTAAAACTTGCATCATGTAATTTTTCTGAACTAATTTTACTTTTGTGTTTTACTTGAAAGATTAATACTACTGAGCAAAGATCTACATTTGTCTTTATGCAATCTTTTCCTTTATACAAACTGTGTTCTTGGCCATAGATTCCCCTCCCCCCATAATTCTGGCCACTTAACTACTAGCTACTTCACTAATAACTTAGTTGATCTGTTGACCTGAGCCATTACCAGAGTGAACTAACATGCTTATTTTGACTATTATTAAAGCTCTACAAAAAGATACTTTAACCATTATCTGTTTTGGTATTCTTATCACTAGAAAAAAATGCAAGAGTTGGAATCTAAACTTCGTGAAGAAGAGAAGGAAAGGAAGCGTATGCAGGCTCAGGCAGCAGAGGTGAGTGGAATGATGAGCAGATAAACATGTTTTAATAGGGAGCAATTACGCATGAGCACCAGATCTGTGAGTAGACCTCAGATAGCTTTGTATTGGAAATTAGGAATGTAACTTTGCAAAGTAAAATTTGAGGAGTTCTTTGGATGTTTGAGATTACAGCCTGGATTAGCATTTTTAAAACTTGTGAGATTGGAGCTGGAGAGATGGTACAGAGATCAAGAACACATGGTTATCCTTGCAGCACACCTGACTTTCATTATCAGCAACCTACATGGTGACTTACAACCCTCTATAACTCCAGTTCCAGAGTCTGACACTTCCAACCCTGGGGCACCAAGCGCATTCACATACATAAATGCAGGCAGTTTTGTAATACATAAATCCATAAATATAAAAAATACTTGTGAGGTAAAAACATGTCAAACACATGTATTCATGTAAAGCTTAGGTATGATGAGCCACTTGCCGACCATTTAGTATCCCCAGTGAGAGTGTGTCTTGGGTTGGAGTTATAGTTGAAGGATTGATTGCCTAGCATTCATGAGAAACTTGGTTCAGTTCTCAGTACTGCCGCAACAAAACTGCTGCTCTTCTTGAGACTGTTAAGATAACGGGACAGAAATTAAGCTAGTTGCCTGCCCTAGTAGAAGAATGAACTCTGTTCTCTCCTAGTTTTGAATTTTATCCTATGCGGTGGCTAGCCACCTGGTGGTAGAATTGTGTAGATGATTCAGAACATGAGTTCATGTATTCCAGCCAGAACTGCATTATAGAGGGCACAGTGAGGATAATAAAAGTCTTACTTAGACGCTAAGATAAAGTTGTTTTATATTTTAACTAGAGGCTTCTCTACAGTTAATTGTTTGGATATTTCCTAGATAGTCTCTTTTCCAACCTCTTTAATTTTTATAGTAACCCACGAAGCAGATCTTAGAAGTTACTAATGGACCCATTGTAGTTGAGCCTATGGCATCTTGTCTTAGTGTCCTGCATTCTCACAGCTGCTGACGCAAGAATAGAAATATTACTCTTTCTTCTAATCATTCATTGGTTGGGTATGCCTATTTTTTTTATTAAACCTGATATGGTTTGTAGATTTACTTTTTCTGTGTGTTTGAGTTAAATGACCACTTAACCATTTTTGATCGTTGTTTTAAGATATCTTTGCTCCTCACATGTAATATTACAAAGGTATGGGTTATTCTTTATTAAATTGGATAGTCTTTGTATGCTAAATAGAAATCTTTACAAATTGATTGATGAATTCTTGTCAGTTTGAGTTCTGATGGTGAATGCTGTGCTAGTGGAAGGCAGGTGGGGGGGGAATGCATTTCTGTATCTTTCTTGGTCTGATTTATAAAACCTTGAACAGAGTATTTAACCTCCAGAGCCTGGGTTTTATAATGCTAGGGAAATCAAACAAGAAATGATAAAAAAGCTTTTTTAAATTCAGGCACACATAGAAGACATTCACTAGAAAAACTAGATATAAGCTAGAAAAGTAGCCCTTAAGTGATTCGTATGTTACTGTTGTTCACACTGTTGACAGTGTAAGTGTTCCAGAGGAATGGCATCCTGTGGAGTTATGTCTGGTATAAGCATTACTCAGTATGTCCAAGTGTGGCATGCTCCTGAGGATAGAGAACCCAGCATCCCACTGCCAGTGACGACTCGGTCCTAAGAGTGCATGAGATGAGGAAGGAATGTTCTATGTTTTCAGTATTCCTTGCATTTCTTCCATTACTTGTGCTGTTTCTTAAAAGTCAGTCATACTTCTGAGGAACTTTCTCAGTTGGAATTTTTAAGCTCTTTAAGGGGAGAAATCTGGTATTAGAATTTTTACCAAACTCCAGACTACTTTTAATATATAGAAATACAAAATAACCACTTTTACAGATTTTTGAAGAGTGGGGCTATTCAAAGATAGTTTAGAGAAAAATGCAGCTACCCCCCGATCCCCCAAGATTTACTTTTATTTTATAGATAACGGATGTTTTGCTTGCTTGTCTGTATGCAATACACTGTCAGTTTAGAGATACATGTATTCCATTTAATTCCTGAAGTAGAATTTGCAGAGTAACTACCAGTAGTGGAACAGTGCTTCCTTGCTCAGCAGTTCACATAAATGAGAGACTAAAGACATGCTCTAAAACCATGCCATTTCTACCCGTGAGATGATTCCCACTATAGTTATAGACTATATATGGCACCTCAAATGTGAATGATAGCTTTTATTTTGCATCATTAACTCCATGCTAATTTTTTTCTAGCTGCAGACTGGTCTAGAAGCAAACAGACTTATTTTTGAAGATAAGACAGTTTCGTATGTTCCAACCAGCAGTAGAAAAATTAAAAAAAAGAAGTCAAAACCGCCAGAAAAGGTTTGGAAACTGAACCAGTCACAATCTTAAGTACCAATTCTGTGTAATAATTTGTGCCAACAACACTCAAGCCACATGGTATTAGAATCTTGGGAGAGTGAGTGAAATAAAATTTACTTGTGAATTATTTTCCTGGTAATGAGGGTCTATATGAAAGCATTGGGAACTACAAAAGAACATAAACATATTAGGAATACTCAGCTGTGTTCATTGCCTTTATTACCTTTCACTCTTAAAATGCTTTGTGAATACTGTTCCTCTCCTTAACTCTGAGGTCTGTTTTGCCAGTCATTCCCCCCATCCAGGCCTCAAGTAATATGATCCCCAGTATAAAAGGCGTTGTGGTTTGAATGTGAAATGGTGTGAAATGGCCCCCATGAAGTCACTGGGAAGCAGGCCTTGAGGTTTTTAGCCTGGCCCACTTACTGTCCTCTATCTCTGCATTTTGACTCTTGTACAGTATGATGAATACCACTAACCGCAAGCTTTGCTGTCAAACTCTTTCCATGATGAGTTCTATCTTATCAAACTGTGGGCCAAGTAAGTCCTTCCTTCATAAGTAGCTTCTTGAAGCCTTGTTTCTTCTTGGTCACAGCAGCAAAAAAGTAGCTGGTACAGCTAGGTACCCAGTAGTTCCACAGTGAGCTGAAGTCTTGGGTTAGTTCACCAAAATAAATGATATGGCTTTCTTTTATCTCCATCCAGAAAGGTTCTAAGAACTATTTCAGTGCACAGCCGCATTACAGATTGTGCTTAGGCGATATGCCCTTTGTTGCTGGAAAGGTGAGTTAGTAGCTATTGATTTTCATGTTTAAATTATTTCAGTGTCTTTTTTTTTTTTTTGCCCCTTTATGTGTATGAGTGTTTTGCTAGCCTGTATGTCTGTGTACCATCTGTGCTTAAATGGCCAGAGATGCCAGAAGAGGGTGTTGGATTCCCTGGGACTAGAGTTCCACGTGAGCTGCCAACTGGGTGCTGAGAATTGAGCCTGGAATTCCACTGAAAGAACAGCCAGTGTTCTTACTGGCTAAACTATCTCTCCAGCCTGTTTCAGTCTTTATTACACACTTTACGGGATTTTTTTTTTTTTTTAAATTTATTCTGCCTCAGCCTCAGAACTTCTGGGATTATAGGTATGAACCCCACCGTACCTGGCTCTAGGGAACCCTTTTAGAAGGTACAAACTACTATTTATAAAATCAACTCAAAGAACAGACTTTCTCCTGAGTCTTCGTATAAGCCTCTGTAAGTTTGGTTGTGAAGTTATTCTTTATACAAACTTCTTAATTTGTGTTCATTAAAAACATTTTGTTTTCAATGTGGAAAAAAGGGAGGGGGCATCGATACATCTGGAAGTCAGGGTTACAAGTTGAAGGTAGTTCTCTATTTCCACAATAGCTTCAGGCTTGTACAGCAAGAGTGCTTTCACCTGCTGAGCCATTATGCTGCTTAATTTGTAGTGATACATATACCCTGTTTCACCTGGCAATCTTCATTCTTTGTCCTGTCCAGAGTCACACCCATTTTGTTGTCTTTGGTAATTCGAGTCACTAGAAAAGTAAGACTGTTAGCCTAAATTTTTCATTACTATACTCAATCAGAAAAATAACAAAAATTGTTCATTGCATATTAAAGTATACATACTATTTGTATGTGTGTGTGTAAGTTACTAGCAAGTAGTGATTATTTTGATTGTCATCATCCACCTTTGCATTTGTAATATCACCCCAGTGGGTCTGATGTAAGATTCCTTTCCTAATGCGACAAACTAAAGTTAGGATAAACTCAAACTAAACACTTACAGGGAAACATTTTTAAGCAATGAGCATATTAGGGCTTAAGTTTTTCCCACAAGTCTGCATTTTAAACAGTTGTGCTGATGGCTTAATGGAGCTCAACAAGTCCAGCCAACTATTAAGATTCTTATTTCCCATTGAAAACAAGAACTTTGAGAAAACTATCAGGTAATTTATTCCTTCTGTGTTTATGCTGTGACAGATATACTTCAGTACTTTCTTCTATTCAAAGGAATGTGTACCTCAAGATATTTGCATTTACAAAATCACAGTTACATTACGATTCGTAACAGGAGCAAAATTACAGTTAGGAAGTAGTAACGAAGTAACTTTATGGTTGGGGGTCACCACATATAAGGAACTGTATTAAAGGGTCGCAGTAGAGAACCACTGCTCTAGGACCTGGAAGAACAAGTGAGTACATAAAATAGATATGCAAACACGTAGAGTATTGTAGTAAGAGGTGACTTGTTTCCTGGCCACTTGGCAGCTCAGACCCGAACATAACAACCATATTATTTAAATCACTGCTTGGCCCATTAGTTATAGCTTTTTATTGGCTAACTCTTACATCTTAATTTACCCATCTCCATTAATCTGTGCATCACCACGAGGTTGTGGTCTACCAGCAAAGTGTCAATGTGTCTGTCTCCGGAGGCGGCTTCATAGCTTCTGTCTCCCCCTCCTTTCTCCCATTCATTTTAGTTTTTCTCGCCTAGCTCTGCTCTACCCTATCACAGGCCCAAAACAGCTTCTTTATTAACCAATAGTATTCACAGCATACAGAGGGGCATCCCACATCAGAGTATGTTGTGATAAACAATGATAGACAGGTATAAAAATTGCCAGTGGACTATCTGAGAAGTGGAGCAGTTCTTCTCCCAGGCATTTAGAAATAGTACGTTTAACTAGGCTTTAAGACAGGGTATGAAGGTGGCTTCACCAAAGAAATACCATTTGCAAATACAGTTTGCTTAAAGAATTAAGTCAAGAGACTGTAGAGGGTTGAGCAGAAATGTAGGCTGTGCTATGCACTTACAGAGCCTTTTTCTCTATCCTAAGGAGTTTGGCTGCTTGGGAGCACATTGCAGAATTTCAGGAAGAATAATGAATGATAGGGGTGGAGCTAAGAACACAAAGCCAAGGCAGGAAGGCCAGTTGGGGTGTTTTTGGTGGTGTTTGTCTTTGGTTTTAGATGAGGTCTTGAGCCCCTGTATAGCACAGGATGAACAATTATTGGTCCCCTTGCCTCCACCTCCCAAGTGCTGGAATTACAGGTACGCACTAACGCACCCAACATATATACTAGACGTATGTGTGTGACACAGGATGGACAGTGTAGGACGTTTGTGCCTTAGACTTCAGAGGTGGTTTACTTTGCCCAGGATAAGAACTAGAAAATGGGAATAGAGGATATTGTTTGCTTAACTTACTTTCTCTTTAGTCCACCAGTCCCAGCCATGCTGTAGTAGCCAACGTTCAGCATGTCTTGCATCTGATGAAGCACCACAGTAAAGCTTTGTGCAATGATCGAGTTGTTAACAGTGTTCCCTTGGCAAAGCAAGCTTGTTCACGAGGTAGCAAGAGTAAGAAGCCAGTGACACCTCCTTCCAGCAGTGTCAGTGAAGAACTGTCGGATGTCTTACAGACGCTACAGGATGAATTTGGGCAAATGAGCTTGTGAGTTTTAAGTTTTTTAATTTAAAATTACATTTGGCTCTAAAATCCTATTTTTTAGTTGCTTGAATTTATTAATCCTAATTTTGTTAACAGATGTTGAGCTAGCTCAGTGGCTAGGAGTTAAATAAATGTAACTGACATGGCTACAGCCTCCCTTTCTAATTTTGTCAGACGGCTAATAGTTTTTAGGGTTAGCTAAATGTAACTGAGTTAGGACAGTTTAGAAACCAGTATCCTCCCATAGAATTTTATTTATATGGAATGTTAATGGAGGGAGAATAAAGCAAATAAAACCCTAACCCTGGATGAACACAAACTTGAATACTTGTGTATACCTTCATTTTGTATTATTTATTTTTATTTATGTGAATCACACAAGGAGGCCAGAATATAGGACACCAAAGCCCCTGGAACTGAGGTCACAGGTGGCTGTGAACCATTTATGTATCAATGTGATGCCTGAACTGAACTCAGGTTCCTTGGAAGAAGCAAAGTGGGTCATTTTTTAAAAAAAATTATTTTAAGAATGTTGAATCCCATACTGAGATTTGAAGGATATAATTGTTAAAGATGAGAAACTTAAGGAAGCTACACTTGTGTTTTGTGTGTAGTGATCACCAGCAGCTTGCTAAACTCATCCAGGAGTCGCCAACTGTGGAACTGAAAGACAACTTGGAGTGTGAATTGGAGGCATTGGTGGGAAGAATGGAAGCAAAGGCTAACCAGATAACTAAAGTTCGAAAATACCAAGCCCAGGTAACTCCTTCCCCTCACTTGTCAGTCATGATTAACTTTCCCCCTTGGTCTATATTAATTGATGATGCTAAGGTATGTTTACTTGTCCAGGCTATTTTTGAGGAACAGTCAGTCTGTTACATGGTTTAATAAAGAAGTGTTAATTCTCACTTAGGTTTCATATAAGTCTTTACTGAATATGTTTAATATCTTTAGCCTTATGAATAAATTTTAACTTATGGATAAATTTAAATGGTTGAGTTTGACCAAATTAAATTGTCTACAACGCACTTAGAGTTTTTCAGTTTTCAACATAGTAAGTCTGATTAAATATGTGAAAAAGTAGTATGTTTGCTCATACCAAAACCTACTTCAGCTTTGCCCACTTATTCCCAAACATCAGTTATTGTCAGCCTAGGAACTAGACTCTACCTTTGTTTTGGCTCTGCTCCACAGTAATCTCAAAACCACAGTCTATTTCTCTAGATGAAAGCCCTGATGAGGTTTATTTAATATGAGTACACCTCCTACCTTTACTTAGTGTTTTTACATACTTAAGTACTAGAATACTGAATGATTGATGATTTCTGCAGGTTATATGCTTAAAAAGAAAACAAAAACCTTGCCTAGAATATATCATTTGAATGTTAGATGAAGACTATTTAAGGTATTGGTGCACTCAGGAGGCAGAGCCAGGAGGATCAAGAATTTAAGACTGTATATAGCAAGACCGTGTGTTAAAAACAAAATACTTGAGCTAAAAGAAAATGTTTTTATTGAATTTGATTTTTTTCCCCTGCCTTGATTATTTGGATAGCTGGAGAAACAAAACATAGATAAGCAGAAGAAGGAATTAAAAGCTAACAAAAAGACAATTGAGGAAGAAGGAAACAGCAGCAGTCGCTCATCTGGAGGCACAAGGACCACAAGTAAGAAGGATTTTGCCAAACAGAGACCTGGAGAAAAAAGCAGGAAAAATCTTCAGTTACTGAAGGACATGCAAACCATACAGAATTCACTGCAGAGCAGTAATCTGTGTTGGGATTACTGACATCAGATCATAAATGATGTACCTTACTGGATAGACTTTCCAGGTTTCATGCTTGCTAATGTTGCCATTACTAACAGGTATTAAGGGGCCCAAGCTTCATTACAATCTCGTGTGTTCTGCAGCACAACTAAATGGAAATGGAGTTTTACAGCCTGAGAAGCTACGCTGTTTCTATACCCTGTATACTGCACTTTGTAAACAAATGACCCATTTTTTACCCGTGGGTGTGTTTTTTAAGTAGGAATATATGTAAATTGGGTTTGAAAATTTAGAATGAGGCTTTCCCCATAGTCAGTGCTTGAAAAGTCTCGTTTTTAAAATCTTCCCATGGCATGAAGTGACCACTACTTTTCCCTTCTCCAGATACCATTAAATGTACTGTTTCAACTACTGATAGAGGTTTTCTGTATTTAAATATTTATTTATTTAAGAAGGCTTTGCTTTGTTATACTTTTTGGTATTTCAGATGTTGACTCTTAAAGACCAAACATTTTAAGCTACTCATGAACTATCTAACATCTTCATGAAACTAGAAAGAGTTGTTAATGAAATAAACGAAATATTGGAGTAAAGAACTAGAAGGGGTGTTGTGAAATGTACACAGCTGCAGTTTTTAGACAATACCTATTTGTAATCATGTTACTCAGTTAAGCACTGGCTTTTAATCTTGACTCTTAGAGAATCCCATTGCTTTTAGCATATACAATAAGGGTAGTGTGTGAAATGAACACACACAGCTATCATTATGTCAATGTAAATTATACTTTTGAATAGATCTACATGTTAAACTTTATAAATTTGGTACTGAAATCAATAAAGCAATTTTTAAACTTCACTTAGTAGCCAGCTAACACAGGTGTCATTTGTTGTACAATCTCAAGCGTGCATACTGATTGAGAAACAGTATTTGGTGCATGTTTGTCATTCTCCTGCTTTCACCTAAGCCCAGTATGACTGACTGATTTATTAGGCAGGCTGGTGAACACACTAGCCATATACTAAAGGGACTGAAGTGCAGGTTATGGATTACAGCTTAAAAGCATGGACTATTCATGCTACAGTTTTCTAGTTAAAATTCTCAGAGTCATTACATAGATTGAGATTTATAAATCTGAATTTGTATATAAACTTTACTTGTGTGTGCAATTTTCTGACAAGCAGGTTTGCAGCAACAATGAACTGACATCAGTGAGTCCATAGACCCCAGGAAGGTGAGAAACTGCTCTGATGACATGGTAAATATTATACCTCAACCACCACTTCAACTGCTCCACTTACATTAATTCATGTGTGAATATCAGGACATTAAACTGTATAATTGTCATTTGAGTGGTAATGGCTCCAACTCCTGATTAAATCTTACCTATATCTAGCTGGATTCAAACTGTGGGCTTTGGGTTTGAGCCTGCTTCAGTTTCTTGTTTGCTCACTCACAGCAGAGCTCCTTTGTTCTCTGTACAAGATGCCGACAAAGGAGTGCCAGGAATGCAGCTGGATTCCACATAAAGTGCTTTTAACGTGCAGACTCCACAATGAAGATTTCTTAGAGATCACAGAAGACATCAGAACGTTTTGAAGGGAAACACAACAGAGTTTCACTTATATTCCTCTGGCTTTTGAGTGATTGATTGTATGACCACCTTTAATGTCTGGATCTCAGCAGCATCCCTTTGTGCCATACCAAGATGATAAAAGTTTCCATGAGGGAAACAGTCTGGAGAGGAAAGTGTGAACTACTATAGAAACCTTATCTGAATACTGGTTAGTAACATAAATAATTCCTAAAAATTTCCATATCAAACCAAATCATTTAGTACCAATTTTGTTACTACTGGATATGCTGGGGATATAGCTCAGTAGTATAGCACTTGCCTAGCAAGTATGAGGTTCTGGGTTCACTGTCCAGACAAGCAAAAATAAAAGGGATGGTGAGACCTGTGTGCATGTGTGTGTTCTAGCATCAACAACAGGACGACAGTTCAGACAACAAATTAGTGACTGAGAAAAGGGTTCTATGTTTGATTTAGGTGTCAAGGACAGATGGGCTCAAACTGAACTTTCTAGGTAACATTTTGGTAGTTGGATTGGGGAGATACTTTAGACAACTGTGGACAGGGACAAAGTTTGAAAGCATTTAATTAAAAGACGCAGTGGTAATAAGCTTCTTTGTTACAGTACATTACATATGGCTCTTATACAGAGTAAAATAGACACCAGGAGGTCAATTGTTCACACCAGCACCCAACTCCTGTGAGTAGAGAAACAAGGCTTTACTTGCTGGTACTGAGATTGTAAGTCTTTACATGCAGTGTGTTCTTTGGTAAAGTGTTCATGTGAAATTTAAACATAGCACTAAAGTACTGTCTTAAAACTTGCCAATTAGCATTAAGATAAAGTGGTGTAATAGTTTCTAAAATGTTTTTCTTGATGTTAGTGATAAGCATACAAATGGAAATTAGTCTGAAGGTGTGGAATGTTCTTTGAATTCCTGGATAAGAGCTACTGCTTTGTTCCTTCACCCTTCCTTCCCCCAAGCACATATATAAGGCATCATCATTTAGTAACTGCTGTTGAAAATACCCTAATTATAATGTCAGCAATTTTTAACTACTGATATGTCATAATAATTTCTATATTAAATACCACAAAAAATTAGGAAATTTGAGAAGGGTGATTTTGATCTGACATGTCCAACAAGGCCCAGTACATATGGTCTTAGGTATAAGAACAGCTGCTCTTGCTTTTCTGCCGCCTAAAGATCTTACCAGATGCTCAGTTTTTTAAGACATTTTTGGATTAAAAACTTGTTCCCACGGTGGATACAGGATTTCAATACTTTAGTATTCTTTGGGTGACTTAAGATTACTGTCATATTTTAATTAAAAATGAAATGATTTCCATTGTCACCTGCACCGGACGTTTCTAAACTCATCTAAGAGAGACTTGAAATAAATACAGCATCTGAAGGTTTCTCCCATAGATGGGTTTAAAACACAGAAGGCTTTCTACCCTAAGCCTGCTAAGGTGCTGTAATGTCGAATTCCTGGCAACGATGCCCCTGACCTAATAGTCCTTTCATACAACAGTTTGGACAGGAGTCACACACTGTGCAGGAGAGCTGGCTCTCTCTGAAGAGGAGGTTGAGCGGTTGGAAATTTCTCTCTGAAGTTCCTCTACTTTTCTCTGAAGCTCTGCTCTTTTGGCAAGAAGTTCTTTGTATCTGTTGTGGATAGGTTCCTGCAAGAGCAAACAAAATCACTGCAATAGGAATCCCAGCCAACCTCAAGATTTTAACCACTCTCTGCGCTTTGTAACACTGGCGGTCTAATCAGTTGGACAGCCCCAAACTTCAATATCTATGCGTTTCTGGAAGATACTACTTTACAAATACACCATTTAGTTAAACCTCTTCAGGACTATCGACCCTGCAGTTTTTAGGCTTTTATAAAGTTATTTTATTGAAGATGTGTGCACATGAGACAGTCTCCTGACTGTCAGATGCAGCGTCTGCGACTTTGTGGATTTATACCCAACTAATAAACAAAGTGGGACAGACCTAATAGAGTCATACTGCATATTGTAGGTCTGTACCTGTGGTTTCATCCGGGGGTTCCACCTTATGTAATAGCCTACCCAGAGTTCTAGGTGGCGCATGCTGGCTACTGGGTAAAGGACATGGTTGGAGTAGCTCCCATAAAGAGGATTAGTGAAATCTTCCAGTTGGCTGTTTATGTAGGACCACAATGACACTGTCCTCTTAGGAAGATTCTGCAAGAGAGAAAAATAGGTAGGCATGAGGTGAAATTTGTGTAGTGCTACATGATCATTAAAATTAACAATAGACGAAAAGGACTGACACTGAGGTAACAGACCTACTTCAGTGAAAACAAAGTTAAACAGTTTACGTGAGGCACCCAGCAATTCTAGTCTTTGCAGATGGAAAAATACTTGTACATAAAGCGCCTCAGCGCTGAGATACGACCAAAATTTATCCACATTGGGTAGTTCAAAACATCAGCTTCAGGGCATCCAATACCCTCTGGTATCCTACCACACAAACACACACACACACACACGGTGCTCCATATGTTTAAAGCGGTACTGTTTCACAACAACCAAATTAAGACAAGCCAAGGGATCATCAACTGATGGATACACACAATGGAAGATTATCTGACCATGAAGAGAGAGTGAGATATAAATGTTGAGAAGATACTAATGCAAGGAGCCAGATATGGAGGTCACATGGTGATGATTCCATTTAAATGAAATGTTCATAAGAAGCCCATATATAGAGAAACCATGTTAGTATCTGCCCAAACATGAGAGAATGTGGACAAACAGGTATGGGGTGACTTTGTTGTGAGGAAAATGCTCTAAATTAAATGGTGATGGTCCAAATTCTGTGGTTATACCATTAAATTATCACTTTAAAAGAGGGTTTATGGTATTTAAGTTGTATGATTAAGACACAAGTGTGGTGTCTCAAAAGATTGGCAGTAGTTAGAAGACTGCTGTGCTCTATTTGTGATTATCTAATATCTCATTCCACATGGAGAGCATACCAGTGCACAGAAATACATTCACTATCAGCTATACCTGCAAGGTACAGTCTAAGAAGCACTTAATTTTCAGAAAAGTTAACACTATTTGCCTGTTTGACCGAAACAAAAATGAACTTGCATGATGGGTCTTATGAGTCTAACATCTAAACTTGGTAGCAAGGCTTTTCACTGTGAGTACTATCCCAGAATAACCTATTATCTGACAGTATTCAGAATAAAAGTGGATGTGCATGGAAGGTGCTACCAACACCACCAACAGTGACACTTCTACAGAGTGGTTCTTTTGTTTGTTTTTGTTGTTGCAGGATTCAACCCAGCACTTCACAGAGCTAGGGAAGCAATCCATCCCAGAAGTGTACACCTCCAGTACCCTCTACATCTTCAGACTTATTTTGAGATGGGGTCTGTTTTAAAAGGCTGGCCTCGGATCTGTGATCCTTCTCCCTTACCTCTGGAGTTTTCTGGGATTATAGGTGTGATTCCCTCATCCCTACTTCATGGGTAGAAATAATCTTAGTACATCTTGTGAGGTACAGTAAAACCAAATACCAGAGTGAGAGCCAGAGCTCATACTTTACCTCTTTCCCCCTCTGCTGTTCACTGTTACAGAGGAAGGTCCCAAATAAACAGCTGTACAAGTGGTCCAGGATAGTAATGAGGAAATATTCGTTGAATTCAAACGCAGTAGGGAACTGCAAATTAAGCACCACAAACAAACATGAGACATTTTTCAAGTATCATTATCCCTGTCATGAGTAGATTCTTTGAAGCAGTTTTTAAACAGATCTGAAACTACCTAAGCCATAATGGATGGCATTATCTGTTTTCCTCTGAGTCATTCTAATGCAGCAGTATTGATTGGACTTAATGCTGCTTTTGTGTCTGCTCTGCCTTGACCCTAGAGTTGTGAGCCACTGATCTCTGCCTTGACCCTATAGTTGTGAGCCACTGATCTCTGCCTTGACCCTATAGTTGTGAGCCACTGATCTCTGCCTTGACCCTATAGTTGTGAGCCACTGATCTCTGCCTTGGAGCAATTTTCACAAGTCTGGTCTGCCATGCTTAGTTTTCTTTTAGTTTTCAACATGTCTTTTTTTTTTCCCCTTTTTCATCTCCCCCTCCCCACTCCCCAAGACAGGGTTTCTCTGTAGCTTTGGAGCTTGTCCCGGAAGAGGTCTTGTAGACCAGGCTGGTCTCGAACTCAAAGATCTACCTGCCTCTGCCTCCCAAGTGCTGGGATTAAAGGTGTGTGCCATCACCGTTCAGCTAACATGTCTAATTTCTAAGAATTAAAAATATCAAATGTGGGGCTAGAGAGATGGCTCAGAAGTTAAGGACACTGGATGCTCTTCCAGAGGTCCTGAGTTCCAATTTCCAGCAATCACATAGTGGTTCACAACCATCTATAATGAGATCTGGTGCCGCCTTTGGCATGCAGGCATACATGCAGGCAGAACACTGTATACATATAAATCAATAATATCAAATATACCCAGCAAATGCGATCAGTATATACATAGAAGTAAGTATCTGTACAGCTATGCAGATAACTTACAAGACAAACAGGTCCTTGTAATTCATATCAGTCCAACACAGAATTTACCCATACCCAAGCCTCAGTGGGTGTCTTAATTTTATACAACCCAATTTTGGAGGACCATCAAAGGAATAATTAAATTACCACCGAAAGGCAGTAAAAAGCTTAATTTAATCCATTCTATCAGTATTGCGAAATCATTCAGAAACTTACTTGTAAGTCTGTATTAGAGTTTGTGAAAGATTCCACAGAAACCTAGAAAATACTGCCTTGGTATTTTGGAAAAAGTCCCTATCAACCTAACTCAACTCTATGGAGACGTATAGTTTACTGCTAACACTTCTTTAGATAGATAATATACTGATAAGATGCTTTCAACTTTTGTTTTCTTCCCCCTTTTGATTTAAATTATATTGCATTTCTAAAAAGTCTCCCCATCCCATCTGAACAGCACCCTAATTGGTCCCAGCTCCCAGGTTATACCTTGTCAGGGTTTGATCAACCAATCTGACAGCGGGGCCATATTCTTGCCTTACTTGTTTTACTGGCATGTCTCCAGTGACAAGAGCTATGCCTTATGGTTTAACCCTACTCCTAAAACCATTTTCAAGACCCTGAGGCTCTACTTCCTATCGTTATAGTCTAGCACTTTCTAGACCAAAACAGTTCCACAACTGTTTCAAACAAGCATGCTGCCTAAAAGACTGTTACAGGCCTCTGACAGCTTCATGACTGAGAAGGGGCTAAGGGATCCCTGCCTTATACTTTCCGTCCCAACACTTCTTTTAAAACAGTTAAAATGACTCAAAATAGTGTTTGGTTTGGGCTCAAATTAATGTAACTTGTTTCTGCAACTTCCTTAGCAAAGTATATAGAGCTTTCAGTGAGCAAAAGATGATAGGAGGGATCTTTTCATTTATCAGTCCCCTGCTTGAGATCCTACTAGTACCCAACTCTTCATTATTACTTCTCTTAAAAACAAGTTTTAATACCCGACAACAACAACAGTTGTAATCACTGGGAATTCTACCCAGGAATCATAGGCCAGTCAGTGATCAAGTCTCCCTCCCTCTGAGCTTAGAGGGGATCTGTGAGAGGGGGTTAGTGGATGATGTGTTACCTGTCTTGTCATCTGCCAGACACAGTCGATAAACTGAAGGAAGACGGGGGATCTGTCTGCATCTGCGTGGTTCTTATCTCCATGGCCAACTCTCTGAAGCAAAGAATGAAATGTCACATGAAGGGTATTTTATTTAGTACAATTTTATTTTCTAAAAGTATAATTTGGTTAGTATTTTTAATCTCTTCAAAAAGTCTTTTGAAAGTATTGTAAAGTAGAAATCACAACTCTACCAAACAAAAATAACATTCCCACATGCAAACTGCCACATTACTATTTTAATAAATGAAAACCAGATTCTGAAACAGAGGACAGACAGTTCTTAGAGCCCAGATTTTTGTCCTAGAGATTTAACTTCCTGTAATAAGATAATCTTTATGAAGGTTTACTGGACAAAGGGCACCTCCTCAGGAGATAGCTACATTAGCATAAATGTTAAGAACTTTCAGAAATACTTGGGTTTGTTGTTCTTCATACAAATGGGTTCTCACCCACGCAATTTGAAAATCCCACAAAAAGGATTCATTCAGAAAGTGGGGTATAAAACTTCTGCGGCAGGCGTCCATGTCATAATCCTAAAATGTTGCTTTGGTTCGCCTTTCCCAGGGTGCAGTACTGGTATTCATGTGTAAATACACACTGCTATTGGTTGTCAAGCTGGGCAGTGGTGATGGGTCACAGTAGGCTGCATGTATTCTATCCTGCCAGATGCTCACAACTGAAGGAAAGAATCAAGTTTTCTTAAGACAGTATCATTGGCAAAGCAGAAGAAATTGTTAATAAGTCTTTCCTATGAGTAAACAATCTCGTGACAAAATGGAGAAGGTACATGTGTGATTTGCTATTATACTGTGCATCTGAATGGGAGGAAATAACATTTTATTGTTAACTGTGGCTCCCAAAAGACTTGAATAGTTGATGGATGTTTTCCAAAAATTTGCAGTTTGTTTTCCTTAATGTAAAATACTATAGACATCTTTGATGCTAATCATTTGAAGATAAAAGTTTTAGTAAACTTTTGCATATCCACTTTTCTGATAAAACCACATGCATATGCCTCTGATACAGCAGAATGAAATAATAAATCAGGCAGCTCTGTATAATTATGAGCTAGTGTTTTCTGCATAACCAATGCATAATGTTACAAAAAATTATAGAAAATGTAGGAGACCAAAAGATTTTAGGAGGGACAAAAGACAAAAAACAAACAAACAAAATTCTGGATTCCACAACCTTAAGAAATTTATTACTATTTGCTAAGTTTTGACAGATTTCAAAACATCCATAGTTTTCCAAAAAGGCTCTTAAAAAATTACCTACATAGGATTTTTCTTTTTTTTTTAACATTTATTTACTTATTTATTATGTATACAATATTCTGTCTGCGTGTATGCCTGCAAGCCAGAAGGGGGCACCAGACCTCATTACAGATGGCTGTGAGCCACCATGTGGTTGCTGGGAATTGAACTCAGGACCTCTGGAAGAGCAGGCAATGCTCTTAACCACTGAGCCATCTCTCCAGCCCTAGGATTTTTCTTAATAAACTTCAACAGACTGATTGTAGCATTAGTCACTAGCATGCCTTCTTGACTGGATTTTAACAAAAGAAAAGGAGCCCCTTTAATGGTGCAAATAGAAAGAGTGGAATGGGTGACCAGGGCAAGCAATCAAGGAGTTTATGGGTTTGAAACACATGGCACTTTGAAGGAAGAATTTGTTTTAAAGAGTGTTTTCTGTTAAGTACATTGTATAGAGGAAAGTGGGGAAATGTGAGGCACTAAGGGAGGTGCCTCAGATGCCTAGTTTTGCTTGACAGTTGACATTCAAAAGAGCCAACCAATTTCAAGTGCCAGTTCTTTGAAGTTACTTATAAACACTGCTAGTAAACCCTTCTAAAGATTAATACTAAAGAGCATCTATGCAGATACTGACCCACATCCTCAGTACCTTCTAGGCCTTTAATACTCTGGCTTCTCTCTCAACTAGACTCTTGCCTTAGTCATTAGTCATTCTCAACCCAGACATTTGCTCATCCTACTTCTCCTTCCTGGGAAGAGGACCCAGTCTTCACTCTAATTCCAATACAAATGACACAGATGGATAGGGTGACAGAGGTCCACACGGTTGCTGTTCCCAGATTTCCTGATTCCAATACAGCGTTGAACAAAAGCCATTTAACATCCCACTGAAGAAGGCCCTGAGTCCAAAGCATAGCACAGGGATGCAAAGGCGAAGTGTTTTCTCTTTTCAAGGAGGACATAATCCCTTTTCAGTAAAGAACTGAGATAAATTGTGAGTACCACACTTGTAGACAGTTTTAAGTAATGCTGGTGGACAACTGGGGAGAGAAGACCTGGAAAGGGGAAGCATATGGGTGATGTGGAGGGGCAGATAAGGTCAAATATCTGAAAAGCAACAAGGAATGCTTTTCATTTGTCTCCAAAGGGAGTGTGGCAGGAAGCCTCATTTCATTATCACAAAGGCACTCCAGCAGAGCATCTATGGAATGATGGCCTCAGAAAAGGATATATACTTGTTTCTGGACATGAATCTACAACTAACTTCACTGGTACTTTGGATTCATGGGTAAACTTTTTATTCCAACAACACATTCTCAGAACCTCCTAATTTTGGAGTTCACTATAAAAAAAAAAAAAACAAAAATAGCCCAGTACCAGTGGTGCAGACAGAAAACTCTAGGTGCTCAGGATGCTGAGGCTAGATCACAAATGGAACTGGAAAGCACATTTAGGGCTCAGCCTTAGAAATTTGGCAAGACCCATGTCTCAAAATAAAACATTGGTTTGTTTTTTAAGTGGTAGAGTGCTTATCTAGGCTGTATATGGCTTTGGGTTTAACTGCAAGTTCTAAATAAATAATAAACTTTGAACAATACAAAAAGTCAAAATTTTGTCATTTCCGTAAGAGAATCTGTACTACTTTCCAAATTCATGGAAAGCATAATTATGGAGGTAGATTTTAGTTCAAAGGTGTTCAATTTTAGTTAAAATTTTAATTTTATTCTCGTATGTGTTTGAGTATGTGCATGTGAAGACTGACACCCAAAGGCCAGAAGAATGTCAGCTCCTGTAGCGCTTGGAGCCACCTGACCCGAGTGCTGGGAAACGCGCTCGATCCTCTACAAGAGCAAGTATTCTTCACCACTGGGACCCCAGAATATTTTAATCCATTATTTTGGTTCCTAATTATTTTAGACCCTGATCTACATTAGCAACATTATATATACCTGAATTAGTAACTGAACCACTGTCATTTTCATACAAGCCCAAAGGGGAAGCTAGCAGTACTTGGAGGGAGAGCACCACGGCCATTAGTAACAGCTGAATTTCTAGGAAAGGATCATGAAAGGTCAGAAGCCTGACAGATGGCCCACCCTGGGTTCAGAATGCATGATGTTAAGAATATACTGACACTTTACCAAATACAGTGCTCTTGAGACTTCACTCTCCTGGATAAATGGCCAGTTTTCTATCTTGCACAAGATGCTTGTAAAACATTGAAAATGAAGTTGCTGAATGGCCCAGTCAGTAACATATTTACCACAAAAACAGTAAGGCCCAAGTCTGGACCCAACACCTAAGTAAAAGTGAGGCATAATATTCCTGCTTGTTATCCCAGCATAGACAGACATTGCAGAGCTCTTGGCTTTGCTGTCTAGCAGCCTACCCTGAATCTATGAACTCTGGCTTCAGTGAAGGACCATGTCTCTAAATAAAGGGTAGGCAGTAACTGAGGAAGAAAACAACCCTTGGCCTGCACACAAATGTAAATGCCTACATGAGCACACAAAGCCCACACACAGTAAAATGAAAGTTCTTTGCTCACCAGTTGGAATCGATGTCCAAAGCTTAGCCACTCTTTCTCCACGAGGACCTCAAATCCTCGGATGGTTCGATAGTATCCGTCCAACATGAGCATGGCCAGGGAAGTGAGCTGAGCGGTACGATCCCAGCCATCACTGCAGTGCACCACCACAGACGTCTTCCCTGACTCTACCTTGTCAGCAATCCTAAGAGCGCCGGCAAGGATGAGCTGGAAACAAGTTGTAAAATGACAGTTCAAAAAACCACTTCCTAAAAGAAACTAATATAATTGTTACATATAACCACCTCAGTCACAAGGCAAGAAGACACTTCCTAAAAGAAACTAATACAGTTTGTTACATATAACTACCTCAGTCACAAGAAGCATCCACCAACAATCAATAAACAGGAGGTAGGTGCCAAGGCTCATGCCTATAAATTCCAGGAGTCTGAGATGGAGAACTGCTTGGTCTTCAGAATGAGAACTTGCCTCAAAACCAGGCAAATAAATGAAGAATGGTATATTAAGTGGGGTGGAGTTTGAGAACCGAAGAGACTGGAAATGGGTATAATATGGGGAGACTATTAGAAGTGAAAGACACTACCATCTTGAGCATGAAGAGACAAGATGGAAGAGGAAAACAAGAAGCAGCAGAAGCATGCAGTGCACAGGCTGCAGTCCTGTCCGACCTGTGTGTTTAGCCGCTGGCTCCACTGCTCAGCAGGTCCTGCCTGCTGACTTCAGTTCCAAGAGCCAAGGCAGACAAAGGGGTGGAGGCTTTGAGAAAGGGCAGCAAATTCACACCTTAATGTGTTCCAGCCAGTGCGTAGATTCCAAATTAGACAACCAGTGAGTTTCCTCGATGTTGGGGTACACAATCTCCTTAAGCTTCCGTAATGACTCTCGCATAACATGAATATTGTGAATATCCAGAAAAACGAGTTCTGCATTTTGATAGGCATCTTCACTTTCATAACCTCCTCCCTTTGCCTGCAAATGGCACACATCACAGAAAATCCATTACAAAAGTCCATAAAATTTCTAAAATGTATGAAATAGGGTGAACACTGCTGAAGATAAGGAAAACCCTTGGGGAGCAAGGGGCAGGACCACTTGGAGTAAACACACACCACCCCATACCATGTCTGAAACGGAGCCTGTTCTAAGCCTATGTGATCACCATGTTCATTTTGAATCTTCCCAAAGTACTTCGGCATTTTAAAGATAATTTTCCCTAACTCTCTAACTACTTACAAAAACTTCCCTTCAAATTTACTGAAATAGATTATCAATTTCATATGCACAAACCCTGTGTTGGGCCACTTAAGCTTGTTTTTCTTTTCACATCATTTCACGTTTAAAAATAGAAAAGGGCTGGAGAAATGGCTCAGCCATTAAAGGCTAGTTTCACAACAAAAATAAAAATAGATAAACTTATTGTAGCCTTATGACTTCCAACTTAGTGTTCTGCTGCTGTGAAAATACTTGAAGGATTTATTTGGGGATATATACCTCACAGTCACTTCAACAGGGTTAAGGTTCACAGGCAGACCCCGCATTTCTGGAGTATGGGTTCATCATGGGGAAAGAGCATGGCAAAGGAAAACCATTCACCCATGTTAGCCAGGGTACAGAGAAGAGCAGCAGGAGGGACAGAGGGCCACCCCTCAATGGTACACCCCAAGCAGTCTGCTTCCTCCAGCTAAGCTCCACCTTCTGTATACTAACCATTCCGAAATCTAAAGTCTGAATCAAAAAGTGTATGGCAGGTCAAAGCTTTTATCTCTCAAAACGCCCTCACAGAAACACTAGTCCTCTTTTCAATCAAACTGACAAGATTAGCTTGCACAGTTTACTTAAAAGCGGCTAATTCATTTTAAATGTAACACATAAAACAGAATCCCACTGACATAAATGAATAAATTAAGAAAATACATGTTTTTTTGTTTGTTTGTTTTTGGTTTTTCGAGACAGGGTTTCTCTGGCTTTGGAGCCTGTCCTGGAACTAGCTTTTGTAGACCAGGCTGGTCTCGAACTCACAGAGATCCACCTGCCTCTGCCTCCCGAGTGCTGGGATTAAAGGCGTGTGCCACCACCTCCCGGCAATACATGCTTTTCAAAACAAGCTACAGCTGAAAAAGAGAATCTGATTTTCCCAAGTTTAATATACTTTATGTTTAAAAAAAATCCTCCGTCTTGCCTAACTCATATATAAAACTCACACTTCTGGGGGCCTTAACAAAAACAAATTGGGAGGATAGCGGAACAGCTTCACTAATATGATCATGACTATGACACCTTTGAATTCAATTCCAAACTAACTTTAAAAATTGGTCAGATTTCTAGTCTATAAAGTAGTTTATATTCAAGATTGTTACAAAAATTAATGTAGTAAAATTCATGTTAACAAAGATGACTTCTGAAGAGTAAGAATGGTATTATGGTTTGAACATGTCACCCATGGGTTTATGTACTGTATACTTGGTCCCTACCTGCTAGTACAATTTGGGGGATTGTGGGAAGATGTTTACAATGTGAGGCCTTACAAGTATGTCTCTCCCAGCATGCCTCAGAGTAAGTGGTACATATAAAAAGTAACTAACCAGGTAAGACTGAGGATAGAGAAATTTCGTTGCAATGAATCTCAGAAGATAGTAGTGGTAACTACTGGACAAGGCCATTACAGAAACAGAAGAAACACACCACCCACGGCATGGCAGTCGCTACTTTCTAAACCCGCTGCAGACAAGGGACAGAACTAATACAGACCCCACAGCCACGAAGGGCTGTGAGTATACTACCAGCGTGGACCCATTCTTATGGTAGAGTGAGTTATATCTCCATATAAAAGTATCTCCAAATGAAAGTATTTCTTTAAAGAGCAACTAGAGAATAAAACAGTAACATCATTTAAAACTAAACTCTACTGAGTCTCAAAATATCAAGTATAGGGAAGTAAGTGTAGGGCAGACTACTGAGAGCCCCAAAAGGCTGACCGCCATCAGTGAATGGGAGGCAACAGACTGTAATGGATACAGGTGACCTCAGTCAGAAGACCCTCAAGAAAGTCATAGTTCTTAGTTCGTTTTGGCTCTTTTGCCTTTCTTCTTTAATCTTAGAAGTGTAGCTAACCCAGCCACAATAGCTAACACCTTTAACCCCAGCACTCAGCAGGCAGAGGCAGGCAGATCTCTGCAAGTTCCAAGCTAGTCTTGGCTCCACAGTGAGAGACTGGGAGAGGCCCTTCCATCCTGAAAGCCACGTGCTAAGAACTAGAGGAGGTCTAAAAGGCCAGCACCATAATCTCTACAAATTCCAGGGCCCCTTTCAGTTCTGAGAATTAAGAAGCATTTACCCTGATTATTCAAAGACAAAGCATCTCTTTATAAAAAGAATTCAACCAGTATATTTAAAAGTACTACTTTAACTCAAGTTAATCAAAGTAACTCAGATTCAACGGTCAGCAGGGGCCCACAGAACAAATGAAACCTAAATCTGAATAAACCTTAGATTTGTCTCAGAGATTTGGGAACAAAATAAAAACAACCCAAGCTGTTATGCAGTCAGGTGACATGGAAGGAAAAGGTGGACAGGCAAGAGGAAGCCACACATCAAGACTCCTATGACATTGAACAGAGTATTCTGGAAGAGTGGAAAGTGCAGAGTGCAGAGATGCACACCTGAAAACAGCATAAAGATGTGTGGTGAGTGCAAGGCACAAAGGGACTGCTCAAGGGCAGCATAAAGATGTGTGGTTAGTGCAAGGCACAAAGGGGCTGCTCAAGGGCAGTGGGCGGCTCCATGGGGTCCTGGCCACAGCAGCAGTCACAGCAGAAACTCATCCAGCTCTGAGAACTGCTCTTCCTCTACTGCTGCATACTTCACACGTGGTGTTCAGGATTACCAGAGTGAAGTGGGGGGAGGGAGCAGTGACCACATCAACACTTTGCTCTACCACAGTTGCTGCCTTCTAATCCTTTTCTCCGCCCAGATGACTAAGTCTGACTCTTGCTTTTATTCAAAGCTTAGAATTTAGGGAGGAAAATCAGCACTTGCTAGAGAATACATTTGATTTCCTGGCTACAGGCTTCATTTATGCATCTCATTCTGTAAAATATCAAGAAGGATAACATAAAGAAGAAAGACAGTTGGCAATGTGCAGTGTGTTAAACAGTGCAATTTAAAGTCACGATAAAGCATGTCTTTGCATGTCTGTGGATAATGCCTGTTTGATGTTCATAGTACAAATGAAAGTGCTTTTGAAAACTGCCTGTGATTTTACACGTTCAAATTATTAAATACTCACTGAATGAAAAAAATTTTGCATTACAAAATCTTTTATGATGAACTTGGTTGTAGTTTTAACCCCAATAAAGGTAATCAGCTTAACTGATAAAAAAAATGATAAAACAAAATAACCATGCTTTACAGCTGCAATGACTGAGGATATCATGGTCCTCCCTCATCTCATCTGCAAAGAATATCTGGGCTTACAGCACCCTAGTGTCAACTGTGCAGCTGCAGAATGAGGACTATCCTGCTCCATGAGTTAAGGATGGCCATTCAAGCACCACCCATAATGGGAGGTCAAAAAAATCTATCATCTTCCTGCTGTCTAAATAGGGTAAAAAAAAAAAATCTATCATTTACTGAGATTATTATCAGACATTAAGATGACATTAAAGTTTTCATTGACATAAACTGTGTTAACTTAAAAAATTATTCCATTTCATTTCAAATATTTATGGACAACTACATAGATCTGGAAGTATAAGCGAAGCTTAATGACGTTCCAAATTCAGGGGTGTTTTAAAGCATTTTCTTCAACTTCTAGGCTCAGCACACATGAGATGCAGTCCTGGAAAGCCAGCATCAGCACTCGGTGTGTCTGACCACAGGCGGCAGCACAGACAAGGTGGGCCAGCAACAACAACAGCAACAAAACTCACCTTATTGGCAACAGCATTGACACTTGGCCGAGCATCAAATATAAATATTTTGTGCGACTGGGCATTAGAGTCCATGATGGCCTGAAGGTATTTCTCGTCCTCTCTGCTGCGCTTCCCACTCACCCCCACCATGGGTTGGCTGCAGCGAGTGACTGTGGCTTGACTTTCAGGATGAATCCAGGACAAAACCTTAATGAAAGGGACATAATGACACTGCTTCCCTGACCCTGAGGCTCCCAGAGAGCAGACCGCGAGCCGGACAGCTGGGGGTCCCTCAGCATGCCAAGAAAACATGTCACCCTTCTTTACAGCCCACTCTGCTTTGTACAGAATTGCCTAATTCCTAATCAGATTAATGTTGTAAAACTTATTATTGAGAAATCTTGTTTTAGAAAAAAGTACATTAAAACACAGCTAAACAATCCCTGCCTTGCTTTTTATTATTATATCAGTAAAATTGTAAAGTACTCAGATTCTACACTTTTGCTCCTAATATTATTTCATCTGCTCTACTGAGATGAAATACAGTCAGTTATACATCATCAATTTATAAAGTTTCCTACTTTCTTGGGGGAAAAAAGCATTTATTGTCATGACTAAAGAATACATATATGACACAGAATGGTGACCAATGCACAGGGCAAACGTTTGAGTTAGGAGCTAGGCAATTCTGTTTTAACTTATAATTTAACTCAGTCTCTGATATTCTCATATAGAAGCTATGACCATCATCATCCTGTACTGAAATGTACCTACAGAGTCTCATCAAGGCACACAGCCTACTTACTGGGATTCGACCCCGTGACCTGAAAGATGCCACTCTCTTTAGCTCCTCATCAGGAATGTTTGCTGGCACAACCAAGAGGGCAGGATATGTGTCACAAAGTTCATAGCGTTCATTTATCTTTGTTATTCTCCAGCTTTCGTTTGGAATTCCCTACACGACATAAAACACAAGACAAACTGTCAGCTAAAATATAACACACACCAGGACAGTAGTCAACGCCACCTATCTCCAGTTCTCATCTTAAGACTGCTCAAATGGTCATGGCCAGGCTTTTACGAAGACACATATTTTAATGGGGGGGGTCTGCATTTGGGGCAGGGATCAGATGTAATGTTTAGTAGCCTATTGATTTATTAAATCCTATCAGAGGGTATGACCTGTGCTATGCATATTTGGGGGAGGGCGAGAGAACAGAAGGAAGGCAGTGCCTTGCTCGCACCAGAGCCATCTCAGGTGTGACTAGATGACTGACTTTGCTGTGGTCTATACACAGGTGCACATCCTCTAGAACTGTCAGGAAATGTTTCTATTTCACTTCCAGTTCTTCAGGATATAATGATTGGCAAAGAATTTAGTTAGCATATTTCATTGTACAATGAGGTCATGCCATCCTCTAACCTCAACTTTCACTTTTGAAAAACAAACTGCCAGTCAAACTTTTGCCTTCAAAGATAGTAATAAAAAGAAATCAGTTATTATTATTGGTGGGGAGTGAGCACAAAGAAGGGTAAAGTTAGGTACCACAGCTCACCCACTGAGGCCAGAGGACGGCTGACTACAGCTGGTTCTCTGCTCCCATCTTGATGTGAATTGGGGGACCAAACTCAGGTCTCCAAACTTGTGTGCTTAATGCCATCAGCTAAGAATAATTCCTTCTTCCAGCTACTTTTGAGACTTTGTGGGTGTAGTGTTCTAGAGTGACCCTGTGTCTGTGTGAATGTCTTTACAGGCATCACTCTACAGATTGGTATCTTTCATTAGTCTGTCTGACTAATCCTAACTTACCTACTGAAATAAGATTCTGTGAACTCAAATCTAACTTTCACATTAATAACTATCTGTGCACGGACAGATCACTTAATGTTCTTATGCCCCAATTTACTTGTGCAATGCAGATAATATTTAGTACTTTTACACCATGTGCTTAAGTACCACATGGTTTAGTAAATAAAACAAGTATACGAACATTTGTTAGTTAACACAGAGAGCACACACTGTAAGCAAATTCCTTCCTTAGTTTTCATGCATTCAATCATCCAGCAGTCACTCATCTATGACATGTCAGGCACTGCCACATTCTGATAGCACAGCAGTGCCTTCCCTATTGGAGCACAAGCAATAACAATACCAAAGAAACAACACATAACTCCTCCAAAAAACAGAGGAAACAGACCCAGTAAAGAAAAACAGACAGGACACACATGGCCTTAATAAATACTCATTAAGTTTAAATGAATCAAAGACGAGTGGAAAATATCTGAAAAGCTATCAACAGAAATTAAACTTTGATCTACATGTAAAAGGGAGATATATAGCTCAGTAACAGAGTATTTGCCTAGCACATGTGAGGCCATGAACCAATCCCTATTGCACAGCAAGCATGCAAGCAAATATGAACAGACACGACACACACACACACACACACACACACACACACACACACACACACACACACACACAGAGTTAAAATGTATGGGCACTGACCAATCTCTCTCTCTCTCTCTCTCTCTCTCTCTCACACACACATACACACACACACACTAAAGTTAAAAATGTTTGGGCACTAACCAAACACACACACACGCGCGCGCGCGCACACACGCATGTGGGCACTGACCAAAGTAAGTCAATGCTGCCCTAGCTCAAGGGAAAGTGTTACTCAATCGTCTGTAAAGAGTAAAACCCAGAATCTTGCAGAGCTAAATTAGAAGTAGTACAATTAACATTTTTCATAATTAAATTATAGGATGCCTAAAAAGAAAAAAACTGAGCAAATAATATTAAGGCATAGCATTAAATTATATACATACTGATCC
Organism: Ondatra zibethicus; assembly: GCA_004026605.1. Classification (NCBI taxonomy): domain Eukaryota; kingdom Metazoa; phylum Chordata; class Mammalia; order Rodentia; family Cricetidae; genus Ondatra; species Ondatra zibethicus. The sequence goes on from PVIU01003290.1 coordinate 109,523, forward strand.
CATTTTCATCTTTATACTGAGCAAACATTTTTTAGACAAAGTGATACTTATCAACTCATAGGTAAGTAAAGATTCATAGATCACTAGTGTATTCTGGGAAGCAACTCAAAGGAAAGGAAAAGAAGCCAAGCAGACCAGGGCCAGCCTTCACTTACACCAAAAAGGAAGAGACGGTGAAAGAACACCTTACTTCGACCTACTGCTTGTGATGAAAATAATACAGAACACTGAAGCTGGAACACGAAAACACATACCTGCCTTCTATACTCTAGAAGGGGATCATACAGTTTCCACCCATTTTCAGGAAACACTTCTTTATACTCAAAAGCAAAAAGAGGCTACAAAATAAACAAGCAGTTAACAGCTTTAAAGAGACATTTAAGAAAGTAATCAGAAATATGTCCTTAAAGGGTTATAATTATTTGTTTTACTTACTTATCTGTAAGAGTATTTAACATTGCCCCTTTTTAAATAGTTTGAGTTTTATGATTAAAATTATTGTTTACAACACTAAATATTTTTATATGCTTTAAAAAGTACAGAAATGCTGAAAGACCCGCTCATGAAATTTACCAAATGCTGATCTATTTCCTCTAAATATTTTGGTAGTTTTTGTAGGTTTAATTCTAAGTAATAAACGACATCTCAAACAACGCACTGTCGAACAGAAATGACTGGTCCAACACCAGGCAGCAGCAGCTGAGTGACTCTGTATGTTCGAATACACTAAGGAACTTTTTCACACTTTAGCAAGCAAGCATTTTAAATATGTAACTAGAAAAAAATATGGTGTTTAAGAAATAAATTGCAACTGAAGTGAGAAATCCAGTTATTAACCTCAATACTAGAATAACAGAGTCCTTGTCTTATCCATCCTGGCTCTCACATGAGAAGGAACTTGGCGGCCATGAGGGAGCCTAGCACTGTCACAGCACTATTGCACTAGTACCTGCCCCAAGTTCATTAGCTTCAAACCCGAATGAAGCTTTTAATCACAGAAACATCCTAAAGAAAAATATTATATAAGCTGATGTGGTAGTCTGAAAGAAAATGGGCTCCAAAGGAAGTGGCACTATTAGGAGGTGTGGCCTTGTTGGAGGAAGTGTGTCACTGCAGAGGCGGTCCTTGAGGTCTCATATATGCTCAAGCCACACCCAGCTACACAGACCACTTCCTGTTGCCTGTGAGTAAAGATGTAAGAACTTTTAGCTCCTTCTCTAACAGCATGTCTGCCTGCATGCTGTCTTGCTTCCTGCTAAAACAATAATGGACTGAACATCTAAAACTGTAAGCTACCACAATGAAATGTTTTCCTTTATAAGAGCTATGCAGTCATGGAGTCTCTTAACAGCAACAGAAACCCTAACAAGACAGCTGAGATGGTGGCACAGGCTATAACCTAGGCCTCCTGGACCTGAGGCAGGAGTACCCAGCCCGGGCAACTTCACAACCTGCCTCAAATAAAGACACATAAATAAACAAAACCACTCTGTGGTACCACACTTGCTTAGCATGTGCAAAGCCCTGGGTTTAATCTCCAGTTTCCCCCTCCCCTCAAATCAACAGAATTATAGGATGTTATTACTGAAATGGAGAGGCTAAGTGCCAAAGCAGGAACACAAAGGGGAGGAAATAGACAACCTAGTTGAGTTTGCTCACATTAATAATTATAATACAGATCAGAAAAAAACAATTACCAAGCTGTTAGATACAGGAAATGCATATTTCATTAGATTCTCAAATATGGATCTTCTTGTTCGCCCCTCTGGTTTATGTGCAAATCGTAAATTCCTGATATCCTAGAAAAGATACAGTATCCAATTAAATCACTGTGTTCCTTTTTAATGAGCAAATAAGATTACTTGGAAATGTTGGGTAAAGGTGAAGCTCTACATATAGGATACACTGGTTCACTGAGAGGAGAAGAGACACAAAGTACTCTATCTACTACATGGTAGAGTCTAGACCTGTGTTCCTAGGCTGGACAGGGCTAAAGGGGAAGTAAATGATGTGAGTCCTGATGAGTACACACTACCAACATCTGTCCTGTCCTAGGCAAGAGAGATGGCTCAGTAGATAAGATGTTTGCCCCAGAAGCACAAGGACCTCAGTTCAATTCCCAGAACCTGAGTTTTAAAAATAAAAACCGCGATCAGCTGTTATTACATTTCCATCACGTGTGAAGACCATTTTCTTATTTATTACTGTTTCCCAGGGCTCACTTTATATGTCTCCTCTGCTAGGCAGACAGGACCAAACTGCCTGAAGTACTTCTTCCACTTCAGGGACATTGTTAATAGCTGTCTTGGCCCGGACCCGGTCTACACTTGGATCTCAGGGACTCTTTCTGCACTGTCCTCAGCTCTTTCCCAGGCTCATGCAGAATGACATTCGTAGTCTAGTTTATGCTCTCTCAGAGCATTTATTAAACATTTTGAGATTTAAAATGATTCTGAAGTATTCATTTTTATTTAAGTATTTTAACCTAGGCAGAAGTTGAATTTACTATGTTACAATTTGTATGTGCCCTATTCCATGCTATCCCATATTATACAATATACAATTATACAACATGGGATAGTAATATATTAATAATAAAATAGTTCTGTTTGTTTTTAATCTTGAAGTTTTCCCTAAAGACTCCATTTTACAAGCAATTTCAGACTCCATTAAGAGGAAGGTGACTGCAACCCCCAAGAGGACCCAGAAATGGCAGCCTGTGTTATACACATCACCCACCCAATACAGACTGACAAAAGATTTATTCCTTAGAAAAAGAGAGCTACCCTATAAGTTTACTGGGGTGAATTGAGACTGTAAGGGCATACTATACAAGGCTATATTAAAATCCTATTAGGGAAACCAAGGCCAAGACTACGGAAAAGATACAGTTCCCTCACTTGGACCCCATGGCTTCCACATCATCTGAAACCTGGTGTGGCAAGAACTGAGAAATCCCCAACTGTTCCTGGAGCTCTGGCTGGGCTAACCTACTCAAATTCCTGACTGCCTGTGTGTTCTCCCATCTGAATCTAACTGCGCATTCCTTGCTTCAGACCCACTTCCTGCCCTGGCTGGCCCCCACCCCAGTGGCTGCTTGTTCCCTCCAGCACCAGTTTCCTTATGGACACAGACTCTCTCAGTCTACTTCTGAAACCTCCTGAATTCCACCACAGCCTCTTTAGCATGTGTTCATTCTATAACCCACATATATACCAAACAATATATAGAAACCTTTACTGTGTGACCTGAGAGTTCACTTCCGCAATTAAGACTGGCTAGGCTACAAGGGTAGTTAGGATTGTAAGGCACACTGCTGCCAAAACCTGAAAATGTGAATTTTCTGCTATTCAACAATTCTGACATCAGAAAGACACAGAGTGCCCATCTGTTTCTGACACAGCACACACCTAATAATTATGAAATACCATGAAGAGACACTACACAGTGTGCTTTCAATACAAATAAAATAGCTTACTGCAAATCTGAGCCAAACCATTCTGTGAACATAACATGTGTACACTGAAGTTGAGAACTTGTGTCCTCCAGTAAACTCTCTGACTAGTAAAGGTGCTCAGATCACCTCCTTGGTTAACTTCTCTCCAGCAGAGACTGAACTATAATGTTATAGGTCCACAGAAAAACATTTCTAAAACACTAAGATCTCAAAGTCAGCCTCTTTCACACTGTCTCACTTTATGTACCTTTACTGCTGAAGAGAAATGACCAAGAACAACGTACTGTGCAGATGACAGCAATGCATTCCTGGAGCTCTTCTGACACCCATGAAGAAAATGCCAGTCACTGAGTCACTAATTTTAACATCAGATTCAACAAACTTCTAAGATGAACATATACAAGCATTCTGGATGATGCATACACTGTTTCTCTTATTTAGGGCACTGAGAGAACAAGACATAAGTGATGTGGTCTGAAACTGGGATATGTACAAGCCAGGTAGTATTGGCTCACACCTTTAATCCCAACACTCAGGAGGCAGAGGCAGGCAGATCTCTGAGTTTGAGGTCAGCCTGGTCTAAAGAGCAAGTTCCAGGACAGTTGAGGCTACACAGAGATATGTTTGTTTTTCCCTGTCTCAGAAAAATAAAGCAGAGCAAAAACCAAAATGAATGAATGAATGGATGAGGTGTGCACTGGTGATGATTAGGTCCTGGTATTAAATGCCATGTTCGTGACTAGCAAACAGCATTTGCTACTATAAGATAATTTCCAGTATGAGGTCTACTCATACCAGTTTCCAAGTATAGGTTCTGTTTAAGAGTTTTACCAAGCAAATACAACCACACCAGTAACTGCAGCTTTACCTTGCACACAGTCTCCAGGCCATAAGAGTTCTCGCCTCGGCTAGATGCACCACCAATTTTTTCTACTCTACTTATCACTCCAAGAGAAGCATCTAGAACAAAAGGGGGGTCCTACAAGATGAAAAGAAAACACACAACTTCTAAAAAACTGTAAGTGCTTGAATAACAGGAACAGAACAGGACACTGGGCTCAATCAATTTCCAACACTCATCGCCCCAAAAATGTTAAAAATCTTAACCAGAAATTTGTGAATCTAGAATCCTTTAGTCCCAGTACTTGTAGGTTGAGGAGGCAGATCTTTCAAGACAGCCTGGTCTACATAGGATAGATATGATTACATAGTTAAGACTTTGTCTCAATAATAAAAATTAAATCATAAGTGAGCAAACTCACCCCAAATACCATGCAAATGTACAGGCAAAAGCCAACCCCAGTTCCTCACCCGTTCCATGCTCTTAAAATATAATCTGTAATTTGTGACAGTCAGCGTTCCTCGTACGGCACCAGTGAAGGGACATATGTAAGTCACATCTTTGGCTGAAAAGACAAAATAGCCATAGTTTACTTGATGCCATGTGCTATTAAAAACAGCTTGTACATTATATAAAAACAATCTGACTGCTTGTCTAATTATGACAAAATAAATCACAGAATAAATAATTTAAAAAACCTCCTGAACCTTAATCCATGCTTCCAACTTTGCCTTAATCCAAGAACTGTGGAGTAAACAGAAAGGCAGGAGCAAAGATTGCTTGCTGTCCCAACTAAATAAAGCCACAGGCTGGAGTGGCAGGGCCGGCCAATGTATGAGCACAGAGACAACACTCACTTCCCAGCGTCTAGGCCACTTCCACCTACCGCCTTGTCTTCTGAGCCAGAGTTCAGTTTGCACTAATTCTCTTTTAAAAAATGACCACAATATACACACACCAGAAAGTACTGAGCTGACTATACATCTGAGGCATTAAAACACTGCTGGACGGTGCTGGGAATCAAATCCAGCCTTCCATCAGAGCAGCAAGTGCTCACAGCCACCAAGTCAGCTCTCTGGGCCAATTTGGAATAAAATATTTTTAAAAGAAAATATTAAAAAAAAATTCCTGACCAAGTAACTGTGTTTATCAATCAACGTTTTATTAAATGCGAAATGATGACACTATATGACATTATAGTTCTAAAAACATGCACTACCTGATTAAACATGGTAAGTGCAACCACTAGCTCAAAATACACTTACCATGGCAGACTTCATAATGCCCAGTACAGGGATTTTCTTTTAATCTTAAAATATTAAAGATTCTCTCCATGCCACTATTAGAGTAAAACATCAGATTATCCCCCCAAGAAAATGCAGGACAATTCTGCAGAACCAAAACCTTCTACAAGCCTCCGCAGGGTGTTCTGGGGATGACATGGACCTACACAATCTGTAAGACACTGAAGCTTCCTGACTTGTTCCATATTAGTCAATCTGAAAGGCTGACCACTTTACATGGGATCTGAAATGAGACCAGTCTTTCAGCAACTGTCTCTGAACTTCTAATCAGCTCCACCAGAAATGTCAGCTACATTTTCTTAATCAATTTCCAATGCATGTTTCATTATAGGGAAACTTTTAAAATCAAATAAACCCACCACTATATAAAGACAGATTTTTGTAACCAAAGAAAGCTTTATTAGTGCCACTGAAATGGTTCTGGATGCCATCAGAGCCTGTTTCCTATGCAGGAAAAGCAATCAGAATTCTTCTCCTAGAGTAATCACCGATGCCCTTCTTGCGATAAGGAGAGAAGATGCATGTGTGTGTTCCCAAAGTTGTTAGGACTCTGCAAACACAGAGGTCTACAGCAATGCCACCATTGCCAATACCAGTCTACACTGTTCTACATGCTCTCTCACTACAGGCACTGAGAGATAGTTTTAACAGGTTCACACCAGGGAGAAAGGAGACTCTGACTAGCACCCTGAACAGAGTAAAGGGCAGAACCAGCCAGCAATGGTCTCACAGAACTTAAAATGTAGAAGCACTTTGGTTTGGATCCAGTTCTGACGTGTCTTGCCAAGGACACTACGATGCCTCTTCACAAAGCTGACCCAGTAACAGCACTGTTGCTCAGCGTCTAACCCCTACATTAAAGGCTAAGTAACTGAAGTGTGGGAATACCAGACCATAATACCCTACAGTATTCACTTAATGCTTCTACTACCATTTTTGCTTTTTATTGCATTTCTTTATTTGTATGTGTATATGTCATAACCACAGCACGTATGTAGATGTCAAAGAACAATCTGCAGAAACATGAACTCTCCATGTGGGTGGCAAGGACTGAACTCATGTTGTCAGTTTTTGCAGCAAGTACCTTTCTCTGAGCCCCCTCACCAGGCCCCAATTTTACTAAAGAAAACACCGAAACCACAGATTTATATTAAGTCAATGTAAAATCCAAGGTGTTTTAATATGAAGACATGCACATTTGTCAACCTTTTTACTTTTTTTTAGTAAATTTATGTTTTGAACAACTGTGTGAAGATGATTTTAACCATTTTTATGTTATGTTAGGTATTTTTTAAATTTGGCAACAATGATGCTGCCGACTGGTACTGAGGTACCCTGGATCTCCTTATCTTAAACTTTTAGAGACCAAGGGAAGGCTCCGTAATAGATACTTTAAAAGATCCAACATGAAGAGGGTAATGAACCTGTTTAAATCACACAGAAAAAAGCAGGGCATGGTGGCATAAGTCTTTAATGCTAGCACTAGGGAGGCAAAAGCAGGCAGATCTCCATGAATTTGAGGCTAGCCTGGTCTACATAGTGAATTCCCCTAGGACAGCCATGTAGAAAGACCATGTTTAAAAACAAACAAACAAAAGCCAAGAAGTAATGCTGAGAAGGACAAGCCCACTCAGCCACAGGGTCAGAGAAGCACTCAAGCAGTACAGACATGCAGACATAAGAGTCTTTGCAATGGCAACAGAGGGATAGGCTGGGAGTTAACAAAGCAGCACTCATGCAACAGGAGACACTGGCAGCCCTGCACAAAGCACAGACATACTCAAGTGAAGGCAAGTACTCAGTTTGGCTCCCCAGGGTGTTCTACACCATACTTCTGCCCAGCTCTCTGCTCACAGAACCATGTGTCAGTGCTCATCAAAGCTCTCTACATATAGCTTTCGACTCTATCAACTTCTCCCTCTTTTCAGCAGACATCCATGTGCTAATGACTCTGGTTCAGATCTCTTTATCATTACTCACTAAGTCCATGTCAACTCGCTCTCAGGTACCTGCTTCTGTACACTCTAATTCTACATGTGGTAACCAGGAGGACAGTTCAGGGAAAAGAGCAGAAGCAGAGACAGCAGCCCCTGAGGGCAACATAAAGAAGGCTGAGGCTAAGAACATTTGGAATAGGGAGGGATGCGTGGGACAGCTAAGCCCGGTGCAGACAGAGACAGAGGCACTTGTTCACATATGGAAGGGTGGAGGCTCAGGTTGAAACACATGTTTTAGTAGTCATTAACCCATATATGTGGGTAAATCTACTAAGTGAATATAACCAACTAAAAAGAAGGAAATCCATTGTGAAGGGCATGCTGATAGTAAAATATTTTCTTGTTAAGACCACACACTTTAGTAGAAGTAACACGAGCACTGGGCTCAACAGCAAAGAAACCATCATGGGTGAGCTGTGGTTTTATTAGCTAGGAAGGCCCCTATGCTGAGCCAGCTAATGTCTTTCCTACAATATTATTCTAAGGATCACTATGATTACTACTCTCATTACTTAGCATCCCATGAGATATATGTAAACTCAATAGTAGATCACCAGATCAAGCTCAGTCATAGACATGGCTGAGAGGAACAAAGACGGAGGAAGTCAATCTGTCAAAATCCTAAGGGCAAGCAATGCTAAGAAGCTAAGCTGGCAGTCACCATCAGTTCATCTGAGGGCACATCCTCACTCTGGCATGCCTATTTTACACTAGAAGTGACACTCAGGGAAAAAGAAGCATTTCCTCTAAAAAGAGTATGATTGATCATAGTATGAGAGATGGTGCTTACTTTAGAAAAGAGAGTGCTTTCTTCACCCTCCTAATGTACTACTCCTCAAAATCTAGGAATATTTTTGTGAACAAGCATAACAAAACAAGAGCACAAAAGTACAGTTTTTCTGCTCATTCCCAGTGCAAAATCTAAATTATGAGCATTGCACTGGGCAGCAGACCATTTCTAAACACAACGCTTGTTCTGCAATGAACATGAAAGACTTCATTCAAAAATTAACCTGAGTTTATCCAAGGAAGAAAATTATAAAAAGTAGCAAATGAGGGGCTGAACTTTAATAAAAATTGCTTGTTCAATGTGTTTAGCTAGACAACCCAGTATCTGAATGCAGTAATTCAAAATAACTAAATTTTTCTTCACAGAATTTAGCTACAATCTAAAAAGAATAACATAAATTTGTCTACTTTCAAATAGTCAGACAGGAACATTCCCAACAACTCTGGATATGGATTTACAGCACACAGGCTGGGAACTACAAGAGAGTAAGCAGCTGTGCACAGTCAAAAGAGACAATTTTAAAATAACATTACAGACCCATGTCTTTAATGTTTTCTCCTGGAAGCAGGCTTGGTTCCTCCATTTCTGCTAATTTGTTTGACTCCCTCAGGACCTAGACGGGGGTGTGCAAGAAGGAAACAGTTTTTATTCAAAGGCTATTTTTTTTCCATTCAAATTTCATTCAGACTGTTTGCTTTTATTTGAAGTTATACTCTTATTAGGCTACTTTAAATCAAATTTTAAAAACTGTAATTTTGCCACATATAATATGAATCTGCCATTTTTCTAAAAGTATTTCCTGATTGCCTAAGAATTATAAGATCTTACATTCATATCAAAAACTGCATATTTTCACAATAAATCCTAAAAACACCATAAAAATAAAGCAAGTTTTATGTCCCCATTTCATAAGTGAGGAAATATAGGTCCAAAAAGTTGTTAATTTATTCAAAGTCATAAAGCTAAACAAAACAACAGTCTAGGGTCCATAAAAATGGGAAGTCCAAAGACCACTCCCCTTCCATATGAATCATGCCAAGGGCGCAGGGTGCATTTACAATGGACAAAGTCAGATCCTTGTGAACATTTACTATTTAGAGAATTTTTAAGTCATACTGATGAATAGCCCGTGCTGGCTGGTTTTGTGTCATTAGAGAGGAAAGAGCCTTCGTTGAAAAAAGGCCTCCATGAAATCCAGCTGTAAGGCGTTGTCTCAAATTAGTGATTAATGGGGGAGGGTCCAGCCCACTGTGGGTGGTGCCATTCCTGGGCTGGTGGTCCTGGGCTGGTGGTGCTCAGAAAGCAGGCTGAGCAAGCCAGGGGAGCAAGCCAGGGGAGCAAGCCAGGAAGTAGCAGCACTCCATGACCTCTTCATCAGCTCCTGCCTCCAGGTTCCTGCCATGTCTGAGTTTCTATCCTGATTTCCTCAACAATTAAGAGCAATGTGGAAGTGTAAGCTAAATAAACCCTTTCCTTCCCAACTTATCGGGAAAGGGTATTAAATTAAATCCTGATGCAGAGAAACAGACACAGAATCATGGTCATACTGTCATGTCAGATGACCCCTAAATATTTGCTGTACATGAGTGCCATTGCCGCCCTCTTGGCCAGAGATGCTATTCTCTACAGTGGTCAGTAATGAATGCTCAGAATAAGTGACTATCGAGTGCTTAGCCCTAAATAGGCATCTCTATCCCCACTCTGCCAGTCATGTATCCCCCAATCCCCCCCACACACACATAGAGAGAGGGGGGAGAGAGAGAGAGATCACTCAGGGAACACCTCAGAAGAAGGGGCAGAAACAATGCAAGAGCCAAAGGATGGAAAGGAAAACTCTGGAAAGCGTTTTTGGACATGGGGTGGCCATTACACTGGTAAACTCACTGCAGCTATGGGTACCTGTGTAAGAATAAGCCACCAGAGCGAGTGAGGGGAAGGTAGAGAAGAGAACAGGAAGTGAGGAGGACAAATCACTGAGGTGGTGGGGCAACGGCAGCAGGTAGTTAAGAGTAGATATAACTAAGATCCATTGTTTACATATCAAAGAATAAATCAAAGATGAAAAGAAAACAGGAGCCTCTGGAAAAATAGATTATAGTACTACAACCAGGGCACAATACAGAAGAGCACCTCACAATGCAAAACGTAAACTTTCAAACATCACCAAGGGTGTGGGACCTTACCGAAATATCTTCCCAGTGGCAGCTTCCACAGTGAGAGGATTGGTCACTGTAAGATGTACACTAATATTCACAGACCCATAATGAAGTAAATGACTAGGTAACTAACTCAAAAAAAGAGGGCAGAGAAATACATCTCCCATAAATAATACCAAAAACTGTATGTAGATGTTCTGCCCTGGGTCAGGTCTCAATGATGGACTTGTTTGGTTGGAAGCACCACCTCAGCCCCTAATATCCTTATCCAAAAAGTCTGGGATGTTTGGTTCAAAGTGTCACCCCAGCCCCGATACCCCTTTATCCAAGGAGTCTGGCATGTGTGGTTGGAAGCTCCACACCAAGCCCGCCACCCCTGGGAGTTGCTGCAGTCCAGACTCTACCTCCGAAAAAAAACTGCCAAATGGTGACCCCTCCTCCCCAGAGAGGGTCAAGACCACTTCCACAGGCTATTTAAACTGCCCCCAGAGAACCAACACTTGGTCATCTGGTTCTCCTTTCCCCTCTCCGTGGTTTCCGAGTCGTCCTCCCGGGGGGGGGGCTGAGGGCCACCTGGGATTTATCTAATTCAGCTTGATTTGGTCTGATTTGGATTATTGTGTCAGTGGAGAGGTTTGTTGGGCCACTCGTTAGGCTGCAAAAAAACTTTACAGGGCTGTATGCAACAACTTCTTTCTGAAGACTAGGTATAAGGAGACAGTATTATACACGGAATAAACTCAGCACCTCAATCAATACGGTGCACAAGGTGGTGATGAGTGAGGTGACAGGACAGAACCCTGTCAAGGCTGAGGATACAGCACTTCATCACTGAGGGCTTTCCAAAACCTGGAACCCCAGTTTAACAATAATTAAAATGGTATGTATTCTAGAGAACATCTGATCACTTTTTCAAACAGAGTCTTTGAACTGTGACAGTGTCAAATGATCTGGGTAAGAGAGGACACTGGGTTAAACTAAGGAGATCTGAATCAAAGGCTACCTTAGTAACCGGAACACCATACTAATAACGTAAGACATTAACAACACGAGAAACCACATGTGACCTATGAGGGATAACAGTGTTTTTCTTCAACTCTAAACTGATCTAAAATTAAGTTGACCTAATAAAAATAACAAATATTTTATATACAAATGAACACTCTGATCCTCATTATGCCCAAGCCTGAGCCAATCACTTATTACGTAAGGCATATATAGTATCCTAAGAAAATGAAAGAAGTCTTTATGCCAAGTGGTTCTCAGCCTTCCTAATGCAGTAACCCTTTAATACAATTCCTCATGTTGTAGTGACCCCAACCATAAAATTAGTTTGTTGCTACTTCATAATTGAAATTTTGCTACTGTTATGAATCGTAAATATCTTTGAGAGTATCGTCCCAAAAGTCGAGAACCACTGCCTTATGTAAAGATGGTGACAAAAGAGGCAAATTTTATTTTTAACTGAAAAAATTACATTTCCAACCAATTCTGTTTTTAATTAGTAAGATCTGACCACAAGTGGATCAAAACAGTTCAAAATCAAGCTTCTGCCCTACTTTACTTTTATTAATCCAACAACAGACAAAAACAGCTATAAAGCACATATCTGTCAGTGTCAGTAAGAACAACAACAGCACACCACTTAGCACCAAGCCTGCTCTAAGCCCTTCTCTGCACCATTCCCTCTATCAACACAGCAGGAAGCCACTGTCATTAGCAAGGCACTCACAGACCTTGAAGACAACCCTTGGAGCTGGTGAAATGCCTCTAATCTAATGTTTCATGAAGTTTCACAAAAATAATGACAAATATTTTAGAACCTTTATAGATATTCCTAAACTGTCTTCATGTATTTATTTAAATGAAAAAGATAATATTCTCGATAAATATTCAACAGTAAAGAACTTCCCTGCTGAAGACATTTATATTCTCCACAATGTGAATAGAAGACAACCCAGGAAGAATACTGAAGAGGAAAAATTAGTAAATTCACTGTATCTAGGTTAAACTTTAGAATGGTTGTTTTCTAGAAGTACTTAAGAAATCACTGTGGAAACAGTGATTGTTTTTTGTTATCTATTAAGCTGTTCTTCTGAAGAAGCTAAAGCAGAGTCCTGTCCAGACACCAAAGAAGCAGGATGTGACCTGCCCCGCTAAAAAAGGTACTGAGCCATGTGGCTACATATACTAGAATGATTGGCTAATATAAGTTATAAGAGCTAATAGGCCAATCAGTTTATAACTAAAAAAAAAAAAAAAAAAAAAAAAAGAAGCTAAAGCAGCCATTGTGCGACTTTAGTCAGAACAATCCTGGCACACCTGGAGCATCTCGCACTACTGGGTACTGCACACAATGCACAATAAGGACTAAGGTGCAGGGTGTGATATTTCCTTCATGAAACACACAGATTGGATCAGGGCTTTGGTATGAGGAACTTGTTTTACCCAAATAACAACTTTAGTGTAATAATCAATAAATATGCCTTTGCACGGCTGTACAGGATTCAGCTCATAGAAACCATTCCTCCCTGCTGCCAGAGCGCCATCACCTAGTGCTTATGTAACTAAACTATAGAATTGGACTCAACAGGACAAAACAGCAGTGTGGTGGCTAATTTTGGTGTCAACTTGACTATATCTGGAATCAGTTAAAACCCAAGCAGCTGGGCTTGCCTATGAACGATTTTCTTGATTAGATCATTGGAAGTGGGAAGATCCACATTAGATCTAAGTCACACCTTCTGGTGGCAGCCCATATAAAAAAACACGGAAGAAGGATGCTTTTGCTTTTTGCCTGCTTGCCCTCACTCTTGCTGGTAAGTTCATCTATTCTGTTGCTGGGGCATTCTTCACTGTTGTTAGAATCTACTTCTAGAGCCTAACTAAAGACCAGGAGCTCTCTACGAATTCTCTGGGATTCCAGCACCAGACTGGGACTGCACATGTTGATAAGAGGTTTCTGTCCCACCTGGTCCCGCAGCAGTTAAGTCCCAAAAAAACACATAGAGGCCTACATTAATTATTAATGGGTTGGCCCATTAGCTCAGGCTTCTTATTAACTAACTCTTACATGTTAAATTAACCCATAATTCTTGTCTGTGTTAGTCACATGTGTCAGTACCTTTTATCAATGAAGCATTCTTTCTCATCTTGCTTCCTCTGTGTCTGGGTGATGACTGCAGACTGAGCCTTTCCTCTTCCCAGAATCCTATTCTGGTTGCCCCACCTATCCTTCCTGCCTGGCTACTGGCCAATCAGCATTTTGTTAAACCAAAAAAAAGTGACAAATCTTTACAGTATACAAGACCACTGTCTCACATTATGAACAAACTCCATCAGGAGACAGCCTTCATTGGACTACTCAGATCATAGCCTGGAAGACACTCTAATAAATCTCCTTTACACATATATTTTCACTCTATCAGTTCTGTTCCTTTAGAGAACCCTGACTAATGCAACTGGCAATACAACTGATGAGCTATGATATTAGCTATACGTGCCTAGACATTTTACTTAATATGAGGTACTATGGAGACATGAGAGGACATCACAAATATTACAAGAGATGATATAAGTTCAGTATTTAGAGCAACCGGTGGCTTATGGTAAGTTCTCAGTGTATGTTAGCTATTAATCCCTCTTAATATGGAAGCTATCAGGAAAAGAATACCACAAAAAATTTAAACAAAATATTTAAAAATATTAACTTATGGAATGAAACATATTTTTTTTAAAAAATAGTAAGTAAGCATTCAAACTTGCCAGTCTGGTCTGGAATAACTTGTAAAGACTGAGGTCTTTGAAAATTCTCTGCTATTACCTACATAATTACTAAAGGTTCTACTGATAGTGCTGGCCAGCGCTGAATAGTACGAGTATCCCGATATCCTCAGTATGTTCATGCAGCACACATACCCTCAAATCAGGAGAAAAGTTGTCTGCAGAAGTTGAAATGGAATCTGAAGATACAGCAGAAGCTGACTTCGTATGCACCGAGTTCTCTGAATGAGAAGTAGAAGCACTACAAAATATAAAAACACAATATGTTTGGAAAATGGGGCTATGTAGACCAATTTTAGATGTTTGGTTTATAACTCCAATATTTACTGCAACCTGCATTGTAAGTGGGTCCTGGATTGTCTCTTCCATGGTTCCTAAAGACAGAAAAATTAGACTGTTCTTTAAGAGTTAAGTATGATTGACACTCAAGTCTGAACAGACTTTCCCAGTACTCATGATCTGGATGAATTTCTTCCCTTCATCCATCCAGTTATTATTTATCCACGGGGGGGGAGGAGTAAGTGAGATGGCTCAACAAGTAAAGGTGCTTGCCTCAGAGCCTGGCAATGTAAGTTTGATCCGAACTCCCCACATGTTGTTCTTTTTAATGCCACTGCATATGAGTACCCAAAGAAACACAAATATACACAAAATAAATAAATGTAAAAAAAAATTTAAAGACCATTCCAATATGCAAAATCACTACATCAGGAACAGCGAGTCAAAGGCAAATTTGGCATAGTCCCCATGTACATGTAGTTCACAAGCTTGTGATATAACATGCAAAGGAATAAATGGGCCATGTGATAACAGCTCCCCCTCCACACACATCAGAAAATTCAGGGAGAACATAGGCAATGGCACATGATGGGAGCCTTTATACAACACAAGGGCTGGACCAGACCGTGTACATTCCAGGCTGCAATTCCACTGAGCTGTACTCCAGCCCTTTGTAAAAATACTTCAGTTTAGGAGCAAGTACTCAATGCCTTTACCAGGCTGGTGGGGAACCTAGTTTTCCTGCAGCAGCCCACCCCCCACCCCAGTGCCTAGGAACATAGAACTGCATTTGAGCTGAATCCTGAAAGAGCAAACTGCCAGGCCACTAAACAAGACAAACAAAAAGCACTGCAAAGAATACTCTCTGAACACAGTACATAGGCACTCCAAACAGTTTATGTTAATGCAACAAAATAACTAAGACTTAAAGATTATTTTTGTGAATTTCTCTTTTTAGTGTCTCACTAGTGGGCTGATTAATATTTTACATTAGTGAGTAGGTTCTGAACAAGAATATTGACTTTTGGGGGGAGAAAAAAAAAACTAGCCACATAGTTTTTACTGAAAAGTTATGGTGCCATGGATATAAACCAGATGGTTCAGTAAACAAACTAAAGTGATAATTACAGATGGTTTTGTGTTTCAGGTGCTTCGTGAGCATGCTCTAAGACCACAAAGCATTATTGATAATCTCCTTATAAAAGCCAGCATTCAATTCAGAGTCAGCCCTGGTTTTAAGGCTGGTTAGTCTAGTGCTATTAAAATTTTTTCCCATTAATTTTCTTTTTTAAAAATGTATTCACATGCTGTTTGAGGAGTCTTTACATCCACAAAGAAGTGTAGGAGGGCCTTAGAATTTTTGAGTGTGAGGGGGGATCTGTAACATAATACTATTTTACATGAATAACACAATATTATAAATTTTAAAAAACTGAGCAATTTAAAGTAAGGAGTCATGCAATAAATTTTCACGAATCCAAAAAAAAAAAAAAAAACTGCTACAAAGGTATGGCAACATCAAAGCACAAAGAACATTCAAGGAACCATGTGTGGTTCAGCAAAGATGGATGTGCAGACAGGCCCGGGAGCCTTTGCACCCTGGGGTCTCCTATCACATTTGACTCCAGACTCTTCCCGAGCCTGTCCTGAATGACTATAGAGGTAATCACTCTCAACAGTTACCTTACTTTCTTAAATTCTTATACAATTTCTGATACTTGATCACATTCTACTTTTATTATTTTATTATCTTATTATTTACTAGTGTCAAATATGTAACTCAGTTCCCCCTCAAGGATAAAAATTATGTTCTTATTTTTATTTCTACAAAATCTAAATAAGTACAAAATAGTCAAAAAAGGTCAAAAATGAAAAGACAGCGCATTAAAGCTTAAAATGCAGATTTAAAATATACATACAGACATGCATATTAGTACATACATGCACACGTGAGTGCAGACATACACACACACACTTTTAAATTAGTCTCACTATTTAGCCCATGGTGGCATCCAACTTATGATCCTCCTATATTCAGTCTTTTAAGTGCTGGGATTACAGGTGTAAACCACCATGCAAAGCTTAAAAAACATGTTTTTATGATCTCATTCCCAAATAAACTAAAAGTTTACTTCACACAAAAAAATTAAATTTGTTCCATTTTATTTTCTTGAAATGCTTCCTATCTTAGGAGTCTGACAATATTTATTATTTTATCTTTAAAATGAATAAGTCCATCTTAAGCCTGTCTATAACAATAACAAACAAAAATATAAAACCACTGCATAAATAAACAAAACACCTGTTATTTTGTATCATCCAGTTCTATAACATAAGAAACGAAAAACTGATGGGCTAAAAATGTCTCTCTTGTTTGCAGCTAGTTTCTGACTAATTCAACACTGTTTGCATTAGCAGCTGAAATAAAGCTTAAGACCACGGTGTAAGTGATGTTCATTTTTACTACTCCATGTATGAATCCCTTTCCTCTCCCATCGCATCCTGTGCTGAGCCTGAGAAGACAAACTCACTTTAGCTCCCATGTGGCTAGGAAGACCAGAAGAGCCCTCTGGCCACTGAGATTAGATGGGAAGGCTGCTAATGGCGATGGAGATCTTTCCTTACTGAAGGAGTATGGATCGCATGCAAGACAGGCCTTGTGGACTTCCCTTTCTCTTGCCTGAAGTAAAAATAACAGTCTTGGAAGTACAGCAGTCATTCTATAAATGAGGGGCCCACACAAAGTTCACCAGGACAGAGAGAGACATCCCATAACCCTGGAATTCAAGTCACGCAGAATAAATAACTTGATTTCTAAGATCACTGCAATAGGGTCTTCTGCTCTACACAACTAACTAATACTCTAATTCAGCAAGCTCAAAGTCTATGTGGGAAAGTTCAAATACACACAAGACTACCTCACAGCCTTCTGTGGAGAATGGGGATAACAACTTTGAAAAGCAATAAAATGCAATTAGAAATTACAGTTCTAGATAATGATACGATCTAGAAAAATACAGAACAATGGAGCACAGAGCACCACAGAGCCAAATAACTTTTAGAGGCAAGGTGTAAAAACACATAAGAAAAATCAACAGTTTGCAGTCTCCGATTTTAAAATCTGGGCTTTCAAGCAAGAACAAGTTGGCCAGCTTTTAAGTTCTCTCATCAGACAAGATGAGACAGAGGGCACAAGCCTCTCCTGTGATGACATCACAGACACACACTGGCAGGACTGCCAAAGCTGCTGTCCTTATCAAGTGCTGCTCGGGAGCGGGAGGGCTGGAGCACTGAGGGCCACAGCGCAGAACAGCTCTATTTCAGGGCCCTTTTCCTTCTCACATATAAGCTCTGGTCACCATGGCTACTAAACAACACATCTCATTTCCACTTTTTTCTCTCCCATTTCTCCATTACTCACCTTCATGTCAAGATCTGTTTCACCAATTGTTCCACGAGCCCAAACCTCATGCCACCCCACACAGGCTGTTTCTTCAGCTCAGTCCATTTATTAACATGTTACCTTTCCTATCAGACTCAGGGAAAACCGAGGCTTTCCAAGAAGCCCCATGCCTTCCAGCTGGAACTAAACTCTCCGTCTTAGGTTTCCACAGTCTTTACACTGGAGTGCCTGAGCCACACCACACGGCCACCTCCCCTGTGAAGTACAAACTGACCCTTGTAACTGGCAAAGCACTAGATCTCAGGGCAAACTGCGCAGTCTGCTAACGTCATTTATCAACCAATACCATTTTGGTCCTCAGGTTTCCTAGGCACATACACTTCGTTAGTTCACGCCCACGTCCCTGCTACTCTTGCTCTGCTGGGCTTCTATTTCTAGTCATCTCCTGGTTACATGAGTGTTCCCATATTACTCAACTTCGACCACCCACTTTCTCTGTCGAGGACGTCCATGAAGAATTCTCAACATGTACGCTGGAATCTTTACTCCACAGAGAATCCATCCCTGACATCTACGGCAGAATTCTCAAAACCTCTACTCTACCTCAGCGGACATCTCCTAGGAATCTATTTCCCGAGGCCGTAGAATCAGTGAAGCTTTTCTCCCATATTTAATAAAGGCCAAAGAAACCCAGCATTTTTCTAGCTCAGTTCTCATGTTTCTACAGCAGTATACTTTTCTATGTCCACATACAAGAGACTTCTGAGACAGACGGCCTTTTATTCAACTTGCTGTAATCCTTCTTTGTTAACTAAGCACAACTCGCATACAAAGGGCTTCCGCTGGTCACCTGGCCCTTCCCTGTTCCTTTCTATTCCAAAACCGCTATCCTTGTGGTCATTTTACTGTTCACCAGGACACATCCCTCATATACACTTCCACTTCATCAATATGAAACTTGTCAGTTCTAGAACAACTCAGCCTCTATTATCTTTAACCTGAGGGGTTCAATTTCCCACCACAAATGCTTTTCATTCCCAACAATCTTGCCTTCTTACTTACTGCCTTTCAGCTGGCGCTCAGCCCCGTACAGCTCCAGCCCACCAAACTTTCCATTTTTCCCGACCCACTGCTCTCCCTTCCTGTCCAACCTGAACAAGAACACAACTTTCCTATGCTATCCTGGTAAACCCTCAGTGTCCTCTTGTGTCTTGCAGTCACCATGTTGACCCCTAACTTTACACTTTCACAGGCTTACAGTTCCCATGGTGCACTCGGTTAGTACCGGATGCTTTTGAGACACTTCTACGGGCTTCTTCCAAAGCTTAACCGTCAGCGAAAGACATCCTGAAACTGAGTCCACTGAAGACTCGGCTAGAACCACGGCAGTACCCAGAGAAAAATCCCCCTTCCCAAGTGATTTCTGAAAACCATTACTACCTTTTCTCCATTTCTGTTTTACAAACTGTTCTACAAGTTAGAGTTTCTAATGTTGTTATAAAACACCATGACCAAAATACACTTGAGTTGGGAAGAGTTCATTTCATTTTACACTACACATTTTAGGTCACACTCTATCACTGAGGGAAGTCAAGACAGGAATTTGAAGCAAGAAATTGGAGGCAAGAGCTGATGCAGAGACCATGGAGGACTAATGCTTACAGGCTTGCTCCCCATGGCTTGCTCAGCATGCTCTCTTATACAACTCAGGACCACCCGCCCAGGAATGGTACCAGCCACAGTGAGTTAGGAGGCCCTCTCATATCTATCACCACTCAAGGACATGTTCCACAGGCTTGTGCACAAGTCAAACTGGAAGGAATATTTTCTCAAATAAGGTCCCCTCTTCCTAATGACTCCAGTCTGTGTCAAGTGGGTATAAAACTAGCTTGAACACCAACTTCACCTAATCACTCTAAAGTCCTGTAGATCTATTTTCATATTGTCTGAACATGTTACTTCAGTAATATTCTTAGTCTTAATTCAACACCCCATCCTTAGACTACTGCAAATTACATCTCTATTTTCTGTTCATCCAACAGGACATTATAAATTGACAAAATGTAGAGAAACTAGAACTCAAACACTGCTGAGTGGAATGCAAAATGGTACAGCCACCTTTAATGGACAAATTTGATGTGGGATTTCCCTCTGTATGCTATATGTTTTATTACTACTGGTTAATAAAGAAGCTACTTTGGCCTATGGCAGGGCAGAATATAGGTAAGCAAGAAAACTAAACTGAATGCAAGGAGAAAGAAGGCAGAGTCAGGCAGATGCCATGTAGCTGCCAAAGGAGAAAGATGCCAGAACATTACCAGTAAGCCACAGTCTCATGGAGACACATAGATTAATAGAAATGGGTTAATTTAAGATGTAAAAGCTAGCTAGAAATACGCCTGAGCCATTGGCCAAGCATTGTTGTAATTAGTACAATTTCTGTATGATTATTAGGGTCTGGGCGTCCAGGAAATGAAAGTGGAGTCTCTGTTTATACAAATCAGAATAACTCTACATGATGGTTCATTCTGTCAACTAGCCACAACATAGAATCACTTGAGCAGAGAGGCTCAGTTGAGAAACTGCCTGGATCATCTAACCTATGAACATGTCTATGGGGGTTATCTTAATTGTTAATTGATGGAGGCCAATCCAGTTTATTGTGGACAGTACCAATTCCCTACTCTGGGTCCTGAACCATGTAAAAGTAAAGAAGTTGTTGATCCTGCACGGCAGCAAGCAGACAGCCTGGCTGCATTTGTTTCTCTGTCTTAACTGAGGACATGATGTGACTAGCTGCTCTTTAGTTTCGGCCTTAACTTAACCTCAATAATGGACTGTAACCCAAAATTGTAAGCCAAATAAACCTTTCTTCCCTAAGTTGCTTTTGTGCAGGGTATATTATCACAGCAACAGAAATGAAACAAAGAAACACTATGACCTAGAAATTCCACTCCTAAATATAGACCTAAAAGAAATGAAAATACAGATTCACAAGGCACATGAACAGATATAAATGTATATAGTATCATTATTCATAATAGCAAAAAGATGGAAATAAACCATGTCATTCTCTGACTTAAATCCTTTCATGAGGGAGTTGTGGTAATGCAGCTTCTAATCTCAGGACTGGGGAAGCTGAAGCAGGAATATCACACTCATGAGGCCAACCTGGGCAACAAAGTCATCTTTGGTCCCCAAACAACAAAGAGCAGCAACAAAGCCCTCCAATCTTACCAAGGATGTCTTACTTCACGATCTAACTGATCCCAGATTTCTCCAGCTTCCCCATGGGTATACATCTTCCCCTGTTCTCCCCAGTCCAACAAACAAGCCTTCCCTGTGATCCTTAAATGAGCTAGACTTTTTCAGGGAGCATGATTCTGCCAGGCACCTTCAATTTCAGTTCTCAACTGAAACATCACCTGTTGTGGGATGTTTGTACACTGTGTGAAGGTGTATTACTGTGACTGGAATAATAAAAAGCTGACCAGTCAATAGCTAGGCAGTAGGTACAGGTGGGATTTCTGGGAGAGAAATGAGAGGAGGAAGAATCTAGGCATGTGGGAGATGCCAGGAGACATGGAGAGGAAAGACAAAGTGCAAGATGGGAGAGAGGTAATGCCATGTGATAGAACATAAATTAATATAAATGGGTTAATTTAAGTTGTAAGAACTAGTTGAGAATAAACCTAAGCTATAAGCTGAGCTTTTATAATTAATAAGATGTCTACATTCTCCATGTCATTATTTGGGAGCTGGAGCCACATATAAAGCCTCAGATAGCTTTAAAAATATTAGAAAATAGAGTCAAAAGCAGTTTCCTGATGACTGCAGTCTCTTAGATAGGCTTCCTATACAGATGCAGCTCTTTTAAGAGGCCCTGCCTGCTGTGTGGCAGAATACTTGAGCAGTCAGCACTGGGTACAAACTCCTGCTTCAGGCAGGCACAACACATCCCCAGAGCTGGGGCGATATTTCAATGCAGCTCCCGCTGGTACCACAGGCATGAGGCGAGGCTCTCAGGGAACCAAAGAGGGAAGACCCAGCTACCAGAGCCACATAGTGGTCATTTAGCAGTTTAAGGTTTGGCTAATGTAATCAGAGAATGCTGCAGATGTGCAGAAAGTCACATCCAACCCCCCCCCAAAAAAATTCTGAACAGGTATAGTATCCTTTAAAATGCTAAAGAAGAAAAAATAAGTATAGACAGTCATTAAAAATAGTTAAAAAATATTGAAGTCTTTAAAGAGACAATAAAGTAATATAAAAGGAAAAGGTCATGTAAAGATGGGAAATACACAGGGTGTATGGTGCTTTGTTAAATTTTAATTTTTAAAAAATATTTATTTATTATGTATACAATATTCTGTCTGTGTGTCTGCTTGCAGGCCAGAAGAGGGTATCAAATCTCATTTCAGATGGTTGTGAGCCACCATGTGGTTGCTGGGAATTGAACTCAGACCTTTGGAAGAGCAGGCAATGCTCTTAACCACTGAGCCATCTCTCCAGCCCTTAACTTTTAATTTTTTTGAATGCTAACAAACAGAGAATGAGAGCTGTTGAGAGACACTGGGTTGTGGAAGGAACTGCTGGATTAAACCAGCCTAGACTTTAAAGATGTCTTGGTTTCAAAATGGAAATCTGAAAATGTGTTGCACTGGGGCAGGTTGGGGAGGTTGAGCTTTTGTTTCCACAGGAAATAAAAAGCTATGGATTCCTTCAAAGTTAATCAAGATCAGATTTGACTGGAGGAGACCTCCTGAAGAGCTTTGCTACAAACATGATAGAAAAAGCCAAGAAAGACTACAAGACAAGTGATGTATAAGCCGATTCCTTGACATGGAAGTAGCTCTGAGACTGGATGAGACATGATAATTCTTGTTGGCTACAGAATCCTCCTGACTTACTATATTCCACCCTTTCACACTGCATGTACAGAGGTTTGGTTATACATTTCAAACAGACTTATAAAATTAACAGACACCCTTTACCTGTTCAGAAAGAGAACAAAAAACCATCTTTAGCTGACATGCATACTGCACATTCCATACTGTGTTAATGCAGATTTGTGTGTGTTTTGCCTCTAAAAGTTTATGTGTATTCAAAACAAACAAACAAACAAACAAAAGAACCAGACACCAAATAAAGACAAGTACCCAGGTGATGCAGTTTCTCAGATGCCTCTGCTGCAGTTTCCTCAAAATTCTACATCCAGAATAGCTTCAAAGTTGCTAGCTGAAATGGTACAGCTTCACAGCTATCTAGCCAAGACTTCAGATAAGCTCTACACTTTCCCATCACACAGAGACTAAACAAAAATTAATACAGCTAGCTCTCCCAGGACTTAGCCATTATTCCAATTTTCTCAGGATCCCCTAAAGATGCTCAGACAACAAGGAGCAATCTAGAGAACACAATGCCCACATTCCAAAGAGGTAAGGTAGGTGGTTTCTGGTTGTTCAGTGGGTTATGGATGTTTGTCATTGTTTAGGGAGGTTGTCTAAAAGTTGTTATTGGTTATGCTTAGGGAGGAAACTAAGCAAGGGAGGTTGGATTCAAGAATCTCTTTCTGAAAACAAAAAGAGAATACAGGAATGGTAGGATAAAAGGGTAGATTATTGACTCTACTTTTAACTAAAAAGCAACTATTAATCTCAAATATTTTACACTGATATGGATTTTTGTATATTTATACATATTTAAGTTTTTGTTAGAACATATTCTATATATGTTTCTACTCTTGTTTAGGATATTTTTGCATATTGATACAAATTTAAAGTTATTTTGTTACACTGTATATATTTCTATTCTTGTTTAGGATATTGTAGCTATACAGTTTATTTTTAAATGTAATGTAAAGTTTTAGTACTTGAAAGATATTTAGGATAATAAAGAAAGACAGGTTAGTAGTTAATCATCTAAATCAAACTTATAGTCATATTAGGTATGCTTTCAAGGTCAAACAGAGATATATTTTAAATAGATAGATGATCTTCAAACACTTTAAAAAATTTACAGAATATGGTATTTTAAATGTTTTAATAACATAAGGCTTTTCATGACAGTGAGACACATCTGCTCCTGGCAGCACCAACCTACTTCATAAAAGGATGGTGGGCACCAAAGAATCTCCATGTGGAGTTTACTTCCATTGTGTCAAAGCTAGCCATTTGGGCAAGAAACTGCCCTTGCCTTGACTGATGACAATACACTGTACAAACTGAACAAGCAGGACACAAAGGAAAAAGATTGCTGAGCTTTGCCAAGACAAAGTGAGCCAGTCTTTCTAAATTTTCTTCACAGGAAAGTCTATCAGATACCGTAGGCCTGCAGATCAAGGATGGATGCCTCAATACTGCAGAGAAACCTTGGGTGACTATCCAGGCATCCAGATGACTCTGTCTTTTATTTAGTCTTGGAAGTCACACTGTTTACTCAGAAATGTTGTTTCCTTCTGGGGTCTCTGATGAAGTTGAAGATGAGATGGTTATAGTTTTCTTTGTTACCAAATTCAGAAAAGAAACTTACATAAGAGATGTAAAGTTTATAAGGCTAAGAAACATAAAAGCTTAAGTTGTTTACCTAAGAAGATATTTTTAGGGTAGTAATACAAGTTATGATAGAAAACAGTTTAAGTATAAAACTCTGGACTCACTAAAATAGATAATACAGTACTTTCTCCAAATTTGCCAAAAACATATGGACTAAGCAATTATGAATGTAATTCTTAGTTGTTAATTGTTTTAATTGTATGTAGTTTTACTATGTTAGAGTTAAAACCTTTCCTTTTAATTTATACAAATGGGGGAACTATTGTGGGGATATATGTACATGGTGTGAAGCTGTATTGTTGTGGCTGGTGTAATAAAAAGACAGCCAAACAGCTACACAGGAGGTATAGGTGGGATTTCTGGGGCAAGAAATGAAGAGGAGAAAGAATCTAGGCATGCAAGAGATGCCAGGAAGCATGGAGAAGAAACAGGAGATGCAAGATGGAAGACAATGTAGTAAATTAATATAAATAGGTTAAGTTATAAGAACTAGCTAGGAACAAGCCTAAGCTATAGGCTGAGTTTTCATAAGAAGAAGTCTCCATGTCATTATTTGGGAGCTGGCTGGTGGGACAGAAAAAGACTTATTACACATCATCTCCTCAGGAACCTTGTCAAATGTGGGACCCACAGAGCAAGCTCATGGCACTTGATGCTTTTATATCTTTCCACTTATCCTAATCTGCTCCTACATGGCTTGGCAAGTGTTTTAATAAATTACTACATCCCATAAGAGCACAAATTTTAAGAAGGAAGGGGAATGTCAAGAAAGAAGAATGTTATTTACCCCCATTCTGTCCCTAGAATATCACATGCAGATGGCAACAAGCAGATACTTGTGAAGTCCTTGTTGGTAAATACAGGAGTGAAAGAATAAAGATCAAAAGACTGGATGATTCAAATCAAACCCCTTAGAGGCCATGATGAGGACACACAGATAAAGTGAAAAAGAAACTTAGGGAAAGGTGGCGGGTGAAAGAAAAGCAAGGTTTGTGCTTTCTGGAGTCCTGTGTGTGTGCTTTTATGTACCATATATCAAGGGCCCCACTCCCAGGCAAAGGCTCCTTAAGAGGCTAGAGCGAACACTTCAAGATTCTAGCCTGAAGAGAATGACTAATAGCCAGGCAGTGGTGGCACAGGCCTTTAATCCTACCACTTGGGAGGCAGAGGCAGGAGGACTGGATCTCTATGAGCTCAAAGATCACAATCCCTAAACAACCTATGGGACTACTCCAAACAGTATCCTTTAATTTTGTTGCTGGCAGCTTTTGAGAAGCTTATGAGAACAATCACCTGCACTGCTGACAACATGGGGAAGTCACCACGCCCAGGCTTGTCATGACAACTTACATCTGGTACCTCAGGCTTAGAGCCTCACCTAGGATGACAACCTGAGTCACATGTGGAGCCAATGGAGTCAGTCTCCCCCTATTCAGAAGCCATTCTTCCTGTCTCTTGAAATGGTCCCTCCTCCAGGCCTCAGGCTCACACAAGTAGACTGTCCCTTACCTCCACCAGGACCCTGAGCCTTTTCCCTGGGGTTATGTGTATTCCCTCTTTAATAATCTCATCTGGCCTCTCAACAGGGCCACCTCTACATGAGGGAATCTTGACTTCCGGTCAACTCCAGACCTCTCTCTAGACTCCCAGATTCCAGCAAATGACTTATTTAAGTACCTCCACAGACCCCAAACCTAACACTACACTTCTTTACCCAGCTCCAAAGTCTTTCATGTCTTAGTAAATGGCAATTAGCCCTCTGCTTCCTCCAACCAAAAACTTGAATCACTTTTTCTCATGAAATTATTTGACCTTCAAAACACATACATTTCTCCACTGTGACACACCTCTTCTGCTAGTGTGTCATCTTCTTCCTGAATGATTTCCTAAACAGATGCCTTGCCTCTGTTCTTATTCATTCTTCATACAGTAGCCTTTGGAAAATGCTGATCATCATTCATCTCCTCTCAACTATACTAAGCTTTCCATGCCACTGCTAGGGAAGTCCAAGTCCTTAAAATGACCATGCATTGCTTCACTATCTGCTGCTGTCCTGACCTCATCTCCTATTTGCTCTACAGTTCCCCTGCACCTTTGGGCACCACTCCTGATAACTCTTTATGCACACATTCCTGCTTTCCCTTTGGTCCTTACAGAATTGTTGCTCACATGGGGCTCTCTTACTTAAAATGCACCGTTACCAACCCATCCTCCACCTGCTTCCTTCCTTTCTTTCCACAGCATCACATTTTGTCTTATGTGTTTATTCTGTCTCTCATATCCGTTACAGTACAAACCTTTAAGGATTGCACATCTTGTCTATACTGATCATCATGGGACCCCAGAGTCAAGAATCTATATTCCCAATGGGAGAATGTGAGCGCCATAGGTGTGAATAAATGGCCCTTTGAGGTAGGGCCAAACAAAACAACAAAAAATTTTTAAAGTTATTTTGTTTTCTGAGATAAAGTCTCATGTAGCCCAGGCTAGCTTTGAATTCCTGACTCTTCTATCTCCACTGCTCAAGTGCTGGCATTACAAGAATGTACCAACACAATCAATGAAAACTTTATTATTTCAATCCCAAAACATAGATAAAATCATATTTGCTCTGTGAGCATGGGGGAAGGGGCAGAACAGAGAGAAATGTATTTTTAAAAAATGTTCCTTAGGAGGGTAACAATTTTCTTGAATGATAAACACTGTCCTAGCTCAATAGCTGGCGTTACAGTAGATACTCACAGGTTTAAATTTATTGGATAAATTACTTAATATCTACTGAGTAGTTACCCATGCTATGAGCTATTCATATACATATGATGAAATAAAATAACACATATAACAGTGTAGCACCTTATCTCGCAAGCAATACCATAGCCACTATTATTTTACCTAACGGAGATGAGAAAAGGACTCCTCCCAACAACTAGAAACCCCAGTTGACCACCATGGAGTTAAATACAGAAGTGTAAAGTTAAAATTAGTGAAAGTCTAACAATTTGATCCTTACAGCAACAGAGTTGGGGCTAGAGATATGGCTCGTCCGTTAAAGGCTAGGCTCACAACCAAAACATCAAGAAACAGCTAGCAGGATGTGGAATGACAGGCCTGTCACCCTACAGTTTAGAAAGCAGAGGCAAATAGCATGTTCTAGCCTGCCTATAGATAAATGATGAAATCCTGCCTCAAATAAAGCAAACAGAAGAGTTACCTTGATCAGATAGTGCCATAAGAGAGAAACTAAGCCTCAAGACTGACCGAAGCTGAGAACCATAGTTGTAAACACTGAAACCATTGTGCTGAACTAGTTTTCAGGGTCTTCATGACTCTTCAGCCCCTGAAAGTAGATAGTTCCCAACTCTCCCCTCTCCAGTATACACACACACACACACACACACACACACACACACACACACACAATGTAAATATTTGAGAGATGCTAGCCTTGTCCCTTAGCACTGTTCTTTAATTATAATGAATAGTTCCCCATGCAAAAGTTCTTCTCAAACTGCAGCATCATTTGTTTTTCATTCCTGATAAGTGTGGACCTTTTGGCCTAAGCCAGTAAGCAGAGTTAAGAACTAAAATTAGAGTTAAGAACTAAAATTAAATTAAAAATCGCAATCTTCTTCTATTCCTGTATATCTGTCAATGGAAATACACACACATACACATATAAATACACATACATACATAAAAACACACACATATAAACACAAATACATACACATGAACACAACACACATATAAACACAACATACAAACACATATGCATACACTTAGTAAACATATACTGACATACCTAAAAGCCATAACTAGCAACTTCCATGGCACTGGATAACATGTCAGTAACAGTAAGATTCAAAGTAACACAGAATTGACTGTGTTCTGCAATAGAAGTGATCACCACACTCCATGCCCCAGAGCATTAATGTATCTCTTCAGAGAGGTGAGCATGTTACGTCACGACAGGAAGCATCAACAGCACAAATCTTAGAAATTAATGAACATAATAGCAAAGCTGGTCAGAATATAGCCAGCACTGTCCAAGACATCAATTGTACTTTACAGTACTCACGTAGACAGCTCCTCCTATGAGGAGTACCCCTTACAAGAGCATTACGATTTTACTTTAATGTATTAAATTCTGACTATTATCCCATACGAACGCCATTAACAACTCACAAACATGCTGGGCTATAACTTAATGCAGCCTAGTAGAAGTAAGACCCATGGGCTCAATGCCCACCACAAATGCATTTATCTAAATTTTCAGCATTACTCTAAAAAATGGAAGCCAATCTAAGATTCTCTTCTCTTTATATCCCAAATTATACTCTTTTTAGTTCCTACATAAGAAGAATAAAGCTGGCATTATTTGAATGCTAATTTCTGGTTCCCCACACACCTCTGAAGGAAGATACACAAATACACAGTAAGAGAGGGCACAGAGCAGCAAGAGCACTCAGGCTCCGTCCGCAGCCCTCCCCACCCCCACCAGTGGCTGTGCTTCATCTACAAGAACCAGACAGACCCTGTCATCTGCCGGAATCACTCTCACACACCTGCTCACCCGCTGCGGTACCACAATGCTCTTGCCCTTCGTTGTCCCACTCAGAACTTTCACCACCACAAAGTGCAGTACTGATGTGAACAGTAACCCAACAGACAGGCGGGAATTTCTCTGTCCTTCTCCAAACAATATAAAAAAGACTACATAAAGAAACTTCTATTTTACTGGGGTTTCATTTACTTGGGAGCCCCTGTCCCCCAGCTACACGTATTTCAGAAGTGGTTAATATGCAAACATGCAAATTGAGAAAATCCCTCCTAAACAAATGAATGCTAGTGTCTCTGGGTACCTAAGGAAGTACTGAGACATTACCAGACTTAAACATCTTTTGTTAATGCTGCTAAAGAAAAAAATGATATCTGAAGACAGCAGGATTCATACACCACCTCAAACATCCCTATACCTAAAGGCACTACCTCAGCTTCCCAGAAAGATGGAGTGTGAGGAATTCTACCTCCACCTGCAGGGTCAGCTAACTACCCTCCTACTCTCTCCCTCTTTCTCTCCACTTGAGGAGTAGGAACTTCTTAAATCTCTTTTCCTTCTGCCTTTGCTACATAACCAACATATGTTATTGTGTATCATGTATTGTAAAAAGTAGGTTCACTGTCTTAGAGACCAGCAGGCTAACAAGGTGCTAGTTTGATACGTTGGCATGTCATCACAGCCCAAAGTGAGGATGAAGGTTCATAAAAGATGTAAAGGAAACAAGGAAAGCCCAGAATACAGAGAGAGAATCCAGTGGCTGAAACATGTGCTTTCAGTCGAAGAATCCTGGTTTCACCACCTGACAAATAAATCCAATCAACTTAATCTAAGCTCTTTCTTTATCCATACAATAAACTGCTGACACTTGTTGCTATTAAGTCAGTATGATAAATAACCAGGCCAGCTCAAGAATAACAATTATATTTTAATGGTTATAAGGGGAAACTCACACTACAAGTGTGGGAGGTCCGACTTCCTATCTGTCCGGCAGGAGCCGCAGAGAGACAGCGCGCACCTGGGTTCTCCCAGGCTTTTCCTCCTGGGCTCCAGGTAGCCACACCTTAACCAAATGTGATTGGTTGACAGAGTTTCCCCATCATCTCCCCCTTTTGTCTAAACAAGACCAATCCAAACTCAATATAACTATATATAACAATAGGAACAGATACCAAATACAAAATTACAAACAATAAACAACATTAAGCAAGGAACACATAACAAAAGTTTTACTAAACATCCTATTTCAAGAAGTCTAAATATTGCATAGAAATTAAGCTTGACTAAATCATGAGGAAGGTAACTACAATTACCTAATCTTTAACTCCATCGAAGATCTGAGAAGGGAAACAATATTACTTGAGTAATCAGGAAGTGCAACTGAGAAACCTCCAAAATGTGCAACAAATGACAGAGACAACTGGCTACCTGGGCAATCACCCAAAGTCTCATTTGCAATATTGAAGCAAGCAACTTTGGCTAAGGCCTAAGGTAACCGACATACCATTTTCAAAGGCATGAAACTTTTTAAAACTATCTTACCATGTCTTGGCAGGATATGACAGTCCTGTTTTATCCATTTACGGATACCATATATCTCTGTCAGGGGTTGAGGTATGGGCATTTCTTTGCCCAAAGGCCAGTTCTGCCAAGAAGAAAAGCTCCAGGTGGAGTGTCTTTGGTGCTCAACATTTTCTCGGGAATAGATCGGTGTTGCCAGGAGCGATTGTGCCTCACCACCATGGAACTCTAAGTTAGATTGAATGCCATTTTCTACAGCTCTCTGAAGAGGTTGAAGATTATCTATCTATACTGAATATAATCTCTATGTATCTAAAGGACCTGATTAGTCTAATTATAAATATGACAAAGATGACTATTGATCTATAATTCTCAATACCTATCTAACTTAAAGACTAAGACAATAAACAACTGTGCAATAAATGAGGACAATGACCTTCAAATGGAAACAATGTATAAATATCTTGATCAGAGGTAGTAATGTACACTGCAATATGGTAAATATACATAAACAATGTTTTAAACAGAGGTAGAAGCATACATGCATATAATATTTAATATAATTTAACTTTGTATCAATATACAAGAATCTACCAATATAATTGTCGAAAAACAATAACTCACAAATACCAATCTATTATCCCATCATCCAATTATCCCTCTTTTTTTTTTTTGAAAAAGATTCCTGAGCCTATAAAATTCCTCCCCCATCCCTCAACATTATACCAATTATAATCAACCCCTAAATGATGTCCCTAAGCCTGAGGGCAAACTTTGCCGGGAGAGGGGACATCGTCCTCTGAAATTGCTTTAAGCTGTCATGGGGGTGATGTTTTTTCTAGGGGATCCTGTGAAAGTAAATGATGGTTAAATTCCAAGATTAATGTCCGGTAAAATTGCAAATAGTCTCTGAGTATTTTGTGGAGGTCTAGCCAGAATGTTGTAAAAGATGTGCACCATTTCAGCTAACCAAGTTGGAACCTTCTTGTACAGCTGGTACCAAAACAGATCTTATAGTAGCGCTATCAGTATCATGACATCATATCAACCAGGTGGAGTTGTTGTTTTGGGGCCATCTGGTCACTTCTTTCTTGTTTTTGGGGGTTCGCGGATTAGCCTCGCATTCTCCTCTGTACTTCTGGTCCCTTCTCTGGCATTTCTCGGGGTTCAGCGGTCAGCCCCACATTGGGCACCAGGTGTTACTATTAGGTTGGTACGATAAATAACCAGGCCAGCTCAAGAATAACAATTATATTTTAATGGTTATAAGGGGAAACTCACACTACAGGAGTGGGAGGTCTGACTTCCTATCTTTCCGGCAGAAGCCACAGAGAGAGAGCACGCACCTGGGTTCTCCCAGGTTTTTCCTACTGGGCTCCAGGTAGCCATACCTTAACTAGATGTAATTGGTTGACAGAATTTCCCCATCAGACACTATATAAAAGTAGTGTTTAATATTGAACTAGTAGAAAGTGTTCAACAACAGCATTGTGTAAATACAAGAGCACCATATTAGAAAAATAACAAAGTGAAATCAGAAATAAGGAACCACTAAAAAAAGAAAACAAACTAAACAGTCAGGCCTAAAAGTCCATCTTCACTAGCTTGACACTGTAAATAAAGTGTCTTCATGTACAATGGAAAAATAACAAATTTCTAAACTCAAAATAATTCTGGTCAACACTAAACCTTAGAGTACAAATATTAGGAGAGAGTTTTAAAAATACACACACTCATGCACACACTCCATGCACAACTTTCAATTCATTCAAGAAGGCTAATTTAAGCTTCAATCACAAGGCCAAGTCTACCACCAGTGTTTTTAATGAAAACAACAGTAGAGTACTGTCTCTGACACCTGGTTTGCTGGATTGTTAATAAAAAATCACACTACGTCCTTGACACTCATCACTAGCAGCACTCAACAATAACAGACAGAAAATAAAATCCAAGCACTAACAGATTCCAATATTCATGCCCGATTCCTCCTAACCCACTATTTGTAAAAGTGAACATCAGAGACACTAGAAATGTTACTAGCATCACACATACTTAACTCAAAACAGCCCAGAAAGTTAGATTCACATCACCTGCTTTTCAGTCCTTGTAAACATGTCTCAGGAGGGTTCAGGATCTGTCGGCCATGTTTCTTCCACACCCAGGCTCAGCTGACCACAGTTGTTAAAGTAAGATCTAAACCACTTGCCTTGTTTAAACAGCTTCTCTCACTAACAATTTCATTTTTGGTAAGTATCCCATGAAAACAAGAGGTACCTTCAGAATGTTTTCTTCCTAATAATGCTGTTGCCCATGGATATTAAAGAATGTGTTCTGTATTCTGACTGGGAGAAAGCTTTTCTAGGAATGCAAATTTTGCTCTCGGCACCCACACAATGGACTGCAGTGTCCTTCCTAACCGTTGTATGAGCTTGTGCTTGTTAGTCATCATGCTGAAAATTTTACTAAAGTAATAAAAGCCTGCAGTGTGCTTTGCAACACAAAAACTTACTGTCAGAATATCTGTCCCCCAAACAGAAAACACCTCACTATAACACAGTACTGTGTACTGTTAAAATGCTATGCCAGCTCTGATGTTTAAATGTCACCAATCTACAGGACAAGAGAGGTGTCAGAAACAATGTGTTATCACACTGTGTGACAGAATTGAGTCTTCATTTAGAGAACAAAGTGAACCTGAGCTCTGAAAATGCAAAGTAAGAACAGGTCATCCAGGACACACAGTTATGTTGGTATCATTTTATTTCCAGATCAATTCAGTGTATGTGATCTGTTAATTCCAACATAAATCTAAAAGCTAATTTATACTGATAACAGCCTGCAAGGCTTGTTTTTCCTGCGGTATGGTTTGACAAAACTGGTAAACACCAGAGCACTGTAATCAAAGTCTCAACAGGAGGTGGGGTAAGGCCAGAGCTGGGCTGAGCACCAGAACCAGCCCGGCAGCCACAGCAGCACTAACATAACTCAAAGTGTATTTTTATTAAACATCATTGATTTGTAATGGTTTTTACATGCTCAGAGAACAGCTTAAACTAGTACTTAAGTAGACTACAAGTAGCCTACAGGGAAAGCTCCTCACACATAAGTTAGCAGAGAGAAATATTCTAAACTGAATTTCTCAGATTATAACTCACGTTACTGAAGTCAGCTTAGTCAGTAAAGCTTCGATCTGGGCAACATTCTGATCTCAGCAAGCACAGAGAACACATGCACATGCACATGCACATTAAGATTCTTCACATCTGTTTACTTTGCGTACGTGTTTTACTTGCATGTGCATCTGTGCACCATATGCATGCCTAATGCCTGCAGAGGTCAGAAGAGGGTGTTGGATCCCCTGCCATGTAGGTGCTGACAACTGAACCTGAGTCAGAGAAGAAAGGAACAGGTGGAAGGGAGGGAGAAGACTTGCCTCTAACTGTCCTCTCTATGACTAAGACATATAACATGACAGCAACATGAACCACATACATATCTGCTGCCGGAAAACAGAGGCTCCACATAAATGCAATTTGTATCCTATTCATCCCGCTCGCACATCAAACTTCAAAGGAAGAAAAGGGAGGAAGTACACAGAAGCACCCCCATGCCCCAAAGTCTAATGGAAAATTACTGGGTGACTAAAACTTAATGACTGCTTTCCCAGGTAGAAGAAATCACGGGATGTTCTGGTCTGGACATGGAACTGAGATTAAAGTTTGAAGTCACTGATTACTCATGTGCACACATTTCATTTGGGATAACATTAGATTCCAAAGATATACTGGCAATATTAATGTCTGTCCATTTTTCATAGTTTCCCATTCACTTACATTATAATTTTTGAGATCTTTTATCTTCACTTCTGATGATCTTCAAATGTCAATGGCTCTTAACACATTAACTGTAAACAAACACAAAGGAACTTAGGGGTTCAGACACTGAATGAGCCCAGAGTTAAAGTATTCTAAATGACTGTGCAAAGTCTGAGGGGCAGGGAAAGGGGGGAAAGGCTTCCCTTGCATAATTCACGTGATCTTCAAAAAAGAAAACTGTCCTTGCAAATGAAAACTATACGATCACCAGCATCTTGCTTTCTGTATGGAAAAAGAAATATTCAAAGCTAAAGAAAATCCTCAATTCACCAACGTGACTTCACATTTCTCCACAGGGAACATGGTCAGTGTCAATCTGTGCAGGAACTGTCCTCTAACTGCAAAGCTGTCTGAACCCCAGGCACCTAATCTTCAGGTACAATCACTTCTGTGTCATACATTCCTGAAGCCAAACAGACTTGGACTCCAAGGACAATCCATTCTATCTTCAGTTTTCTTATCTGTAAAATGGAAAAGTTAATACTGTCCAGCTTATATAGACTTACGTGAGAAGAGCACCTAAGTAACCTAGCGTCACAGCACAAAGTAAGCCGACAACAAACATTCAGGGCTGTTGTTTACATTATGTTGTTTATTAACTCTATTAATTTGTTACTGTAACAACTATCATGTGAAAAGCAATACTTACCCTGGATGTTTCTATTTTTGTTACCCCTTTTGATATAATGAATGTTTTTAATATTAGTAAAATAGATTAACTTTGTTTTTGACCTTTACAGGCAGGCATCTTCGCTTAGTAAGAAAACTTAGTAAGAAAACCCATAGTCACTGGTCCATCAATTATTGTTCTTTTTACAGAAGCACAAACTTGAAGTGAGACACATATAACTGCCTGAACAACCACTCGTTTGCTGCCATCAGGAACCACGGAGAGGAACAGCAAGCAGCTTTGGAACTTATGGAAAACTCTCCCTGGTAAGCATAATCATGGTGGGTTTGTCTCAGAGAAGCAGAGCCTTGAGGACTAGTTTCCTCAGGACCTCGATGCTATTATTAAGTCACCACATCCCTTACAATCTGTAAATTGTATGGAAACTCTCAGGGGGTCCCTAGCCCCTCACTAGGCAGTGCCACTGGCACTTAAAATAACAGTGATTGACTAATGATTCAACCACACCCTAAGAAAGATGTAGACTGTTAGTAAAGTTAGGTTAAGACGTTTTATTTGTTGTTGGTGGTAGTTTTTTGGTTTTGCTTTTCTTTCTTCCTTTTTCCCCCTCTCTCTCTCTCACACACACACACACACACAGAGAGAGAGAGAGAGAGAGACAAGAAAAGAACAGGTGCACATACACAAAGCCTAACGTTACAAAAAAAGAAATTTCTCACATACCAGGTTTTATTGTATGCATGCATGCTTCTACCTCTGTTTAAAACATTTTTTATGTATTGATATATATATTTACCATATTGCAGTGTATACTTGTACATTGTTTACATTTGGAGGTCATTGTCCTCATTTATTGCACAGTTGTTTATTGTCTTAGTCTTTAAGTTAGATAGGTATTAAGAGTTATAGATTTATAGTCACCTATGTTTGTCATATTTATAGTTATACTAATCGAGTTTTTAAGATACGTAGAGATTATATTCTGTATAAATAGATAATCTTCAACCTCTTCAAAGAGATGTAAAAAAGGGCATTTAATCTAACTTAGAGTTCTGTGGTAACGAGACACAATAGCTCCTAGCAACACCGATCTATTCCCGAGAGATTGTTGAGCACCAAAGACACTCCACTTGGAGCTTGTCTTCTTCTTGGCAAAACCGGCCTCTGGGTAAGAAACTGCCCATACCTCAACTACTGACAAAATACATAGTATCCAGAAATGGATAAGCAGAACTGTCAAATCTTGCCAAGACAGGGTAAGACGGTTTTGGAAAATTTCTTGCCTTTAAAAATAATCTGTCAGTTATTCTAGGCCTTAACCAAAGTTGGTTGCTTCAACGCTGCAAACGTTACTTTGGGTGATTGCCCAGGTAGCCAGTTGTTGCTGTGATTTGTTGCATGCTTAGGAAGTTGTTTGACTGCACTTCCCAATTACTCAGGTAACATTATTTCCCTTCTTGGACATTCAATGGGGTTGAAGACTAGATAAATGTAGTTACTTTCCTCTCATGACTTGGCCAAGTTATTTATTATACAAGACTTAAGCTAGTTAGAATAGGATATTTGTTTTTATTATATATAATTTTGTAGTAGGTTTAGAACTCTCTTACTTAAACAAAAGGGGGAGGTGCTGCGGGAGGTCCTTCTGCTCCTTCAGCTAATAGACTCTAAGATACCAGCCCATTTGGGCGTGGTCTATTTGGCTTGAAAAAGCAGCGGTAGCTGTGAGCTCCCTTTCTTGCTTTGGAATCTGCTTCCGGCTACCAGAGTCTTTTCCTGGTTGTGCAGAGGGCTGTTGTCTAGGATGATGAACTGTAAGTTTTTCCCTTTAAATAAATAACCCTTTTATTAATCATAATTCCAAACTGGTGTGGGATTGTTTTGCGACTTACTCCTTTAGTTTTAGGTTTTAGACTGGGGGTGGGGGGCTCATACATTAAAGCATGCTTTAAAGTTCACTTTTTTACATTTAAAGCCCAGTCTCTGGACTGAAAAGTCCTCGAAGAGCTCAAGGCTATTCACGGAAGCATAGTCTGTGAAGGAAAGTGGTTCCTACCATGGGTCCTGTGCACCCAGCGAGGAGTCAGGTCACTTGTCCTTTCAGTGGCCTCTAGTAACCATCACAGTACAGGGGTCAGCAGTCAGCTGTGTGTTACAGTGACAGGAGGGGCTATATTAGGAGGGCATCTCCCACAGTCCCTTGTGCTCTGACATCACCACCTTTAGAACCCTGTTTTTAACCTGACTTCTTATGAAATCAGTCCAGGTCCTGACAAGTACTTCACAAATTCAAAGCCATTTTCCCTAAAAATGAAAAACCTTTTATACTAGAATCTGTTGGGGAATTTCCACTACTCAAAATCCTCAATCACATGCAATCTTAGGCCCTGGTGGTTTTTAATACAACAGCATTAATTTGGTAGCTTTCCAAAATAAACTTCCTGCCTTCTGGACCTATGTGCCCTCCAGAGTTAGTGCCTTCCCTTGGGTACAAGTCAGGTTGCTGGTTTGGTTTGTTTATGCTCTCACATTATTTCTCCACATAATAATTTTATAAAGGTATCATATTGTAATGCATTATATTAGGATCACTATTTTTAGGAAAAGTCCTAGAGCCTACAGTATTGGTTTGTGTTATTCACAACTGAAAATTAATAATACTCAGAAAATTTCCTCTAAAGATGAGATTTAATAAACAACAACAAAGTATACAGGACCCAATCTCAGTTTCAGGATTAACTTTCATACTTTTATATATTAATCAGGCTTTCAAAAATCTTGATAATAAGTACTCGTAAGTTCATAATAATATTGGGCCTTACATAGAGATTAAAGCTCTTTTATGGTCTAGAAATAATAAATTTCAAAATGATTTTTAGATTACCACTACAATCAGTGCCTGACTCAGTGCCAGTAGTAACAATCCAAAGGAGACACTCAACCAGACAGTCACTCTGTCCTGAAGCTGTAACTTCTAACACTACTTCTGGCCGGCTGCCTCGAAAACACACCACGAGTCACAACTGAATAGGTAAGGATGTGATGATATAAATCCATCACTTCTGAAAAAAATCTGAAAGATATTTCCTACTAACATATCACTTTCAAGCTAAACTACAGATGAGATTTTGTAACAAAATATGCTTTCGGCATCCCAGAAACTCTTTACCACCTAAGACTATAATTAAAATTCACAGAAACAGTAGCCCAGGATTCACTATTTTCAAATGATGATAGTTTTAAGAAAGATATGCAATTTAAAAAATGCAATTAAGTTTAAGGGTAGGATAGTGCACACCTGTAATCACAACACTCAAGAGACTAAGGCAGAAAATTTTTTAGTTCAAGGCCAGACTGGGCTACACAGTGAGCTTTTCTCAAAAAAAAAAAAATCTGTTGTGCATGTGTAAATTCTCTTGTTTTGTTAATGAAAGTTGGCATAAATATGGGGCACAGAGTAAGCATCCTAAATTATTTGTCAACTAGAAAACAACTGATAAAATCAAAATAACCAGAGACAAGCAAGTATTACTCAGAATAACTACAGCTCAAGAATGTGGTAAGGAAAAAAGACACATTAAAGTGACTGGCATGCTCAGAGAATCAACAACCTTCACAATAGCCACAAATGGCATAAAATATCTCGGAGTAACTCTAACCAAACAAGTGGAAGACTTGTCTGACAAGAACTTTAAATCTTTGAAGAAAGAAATTGAAGAAGACACCAGCTCTTGGGTAGGCAGAATTAATATAGTAAAAATGGCAATCCTACTGAAAGCAATCTACAGATTCAACGCAATGCCCATCAAAATCCCAACAAAATTCTTCAAAGACCTTGAAAGAACAGTACTCAACTTCATTTGGAAAAGCAAAAAACCCAGGATAGCCAAAACAATCCTGGGCAACAAAAGAACATCTGGAGGCATCACAATCCCTGACTTCAAACTATACTACAGAGCTACAGTACTGAAAACAGCCTGGTACTGGCATAAGAACAGACAGGAGGACCAGTGGAACCAAATAGAAGACCCGGATATCAATCCACA